>CAUYON010170349.1:0-101110 GCA_963573935.1 Arctocebus calabarensis
GAGGGAATTGGCCTGGGTGAATTTTTTATGAGGAGGACTCCCCAGGCAATTGAAGCAGTATCAAAAATACACTACTGGGACTTGATCAAACTAAAAAGCTTCTGCACTGCTAAGAACACAGTAAGTGTAGCAGGCAGATAGCCCTCAGAATAGGAGAAAATATTTGCAGGTTATACCTCAGGCAAAGGTTTAATAACCAGAATACACAGAGAACTCAAGCATATTGGCAACAAAAGGGCAAGTGATCCCATCTCAGGGTGGGAAAAGGACTTGAAGAGAAATTTCTCTAAAGAAGACAGGCGCACGGCCTACAGACACATGAAAAAATGCTCACCATCCTTAATGATCAGAGAAATGCTTAACTACAGTAAGATTAGCCCACATAACAAAATCCCAAAACCAGAGATGTTGGCGTGGATGTGGAGAAAGGGGAACACTTCTACACTGTTGGTGGGAATGCAAACCAATACATTCCTTTTGGAAAGATATTTGGAGAATACTTAGAGACCTAAAAACAGATCTGCCATTCGATCCTATAATTCCTTTATTGGGTATATATCCTGAAAACCAAAAATCATATCATAATAAAGATATTTGTACCAGAATGTTTATTGCAGCCCAAATCATAATTGCTAAGTCATGGAAGAAGACCAAATGCCCATCGACCCATGAATGGATTAATAAATTGTGGTACATGTATACCATGGAATACTATGCAGCCTTAAAGAAAGATGGAGACTTTACATGGATGGAGCTGGAACATTCTTCTTAGCAAAGTATCTCAAGAATGGAAGAAAAAGTATCCAATGCAAACATTTTACTTGATTTTTCTTGTCTATCTCTCCCAAAGACTGGGGCCATATTTGTTTGTTTTGTCTTGTTTTTTTCCACTGGGAGTGGATTAAGCATAGTGCTGGGCATAGAGAAGATATTTGGTAGATACTTGGTGAAAAACGGGAGAATTGAATAATACAATCTTATAAATTTCCATGGTTAAAATGCATTAGATGTATAATAAGTTGTTCTCACTTATGATGGAAAAGTCAGAGAGGAGAAAAAGTGACATAATACATTTTTGTATGTTTACGTATACGCTTAAAATGATAGAAATATCCGACTCTTTAAGAATCCTCTGTTGCCTAGAAACAGGTCATCTGAAAGAGAGAAATGTAAATCCAGGAATTTTGCTCACTGTAGTTTAAACTGACACTCTCAGAGTCGCATGGGTCACTGTTCAAACATTTCTTTCCTCTTTCAGAGGACACAGTGTTTTGAAACCAACATTGCCACTGCATGTTTCCTAAGATCGTTTCCTTTTTGGTTATGGACAACACAAAGATTAGTTTCAAGTGGCTAATTGTCATCTCAGGGCTTGTCTTCTTCTCACGGGCCCCCAAGTGACTGTTTCTCTGGATAATTTGATTGCTATTTGGGGGTGACTGCAGTGATTGCTGTGGCATGTCTTTTGGATCCCCTCTTTGAGGGTGAAGGCCTTCATCCCCCAGAGCTTATTGTCTGGTGAAGAGAGCTGTCCTGTCTTGGGATGACCCTCATGCAATAACTGGCCTGGGTGTGGGGAGTGTGGGGGAAGATCCATCCCTCCTGCATAACTCAGCGGGGGACAGTGGGCAGCTCCTAGGGGCCTTCTCCCAGACTGGGCAACAAAAGAAAACACCCCAAGAGAGTCAGAGAGTAAGGGGGGGCGTCAGTCTCTCCCCAATTCCTGGGACAGACTTGTTCCATTTTTTAAAGTTTATTTTAATTTTTTTTAATTGCTCCATTTTATAATAAAGAACTGCTTACACAAGGTTGCTTTTGTGGTCACTCAGTCATCTTGGCCCCACTGGTGCTTTTACTCTCTTAAGGAGCCAGAGAACCAGGATAATAGAACCAGGCAGTTGAACTTGACCCATTAGTGTGTCTGGTCTTTCTTCAGCCAAGAGCACACCCAGACCCCAGGGCAGGCTGCCACCCTGACAACCACAGGGGTCACCCCTCCTATCCGTGGTTTTGCTGTCTGAAATTTCAGTTACCCAGAGTCAACCACATTCCAAAAATGTTCCTTGTAATTAGATATTTTCAGAGGAAGAGAGAGAGCACATTCATGTCACTTTTATTACAGTGTATTATTTTAATTATTCTATTTTATCCTTAGTTGTGGTGGTTAATCTCTTCCTGTGCCTAATTTATAAATTAGACTCTTTATAGCCATGGATATACAGGCAAACACACACACACAGTAAAAGGCAATAGAAGCATCTGTGATAGACAAAAGTTGGACGACCTAACTCAGACCAGACAGCCCGGGAGGAACAACACAGAACAACCACAGGAAAGTAAGGGCGGCATTTTCAGCTTCTCCTTAAAGGAGCAATAGGGTCTTGCCTACTTTTTGTCTGTAGTTCACTGTCTGTCTCCATGAACATCCAACATCCATATTTGGAAGGGGATCTAGGGAGGGAGGCACTGGAGGTAGAAAGTTACTGGCTTGTCCTGAAGCTACTGTTCAGCTCCCCAGGGCACCTGTGTGGGGCTGGTAGGAAGATTGTCGGGAGTCTCTTTGCATGAGGCGCTGAGGAATACACTGGGAGAGAGCTTTCCCTCAGGGAAAAAGGAGTCGTGACGAGCCTGACCCAGAAACGAAGCCTTAGTCATCGGCAGGGAGCACAGAGCAGAGCCTGTCGCTCAGATATGTCCCTGAACCTTGACTGAGCCCAAGGACAGGAGAAGGAATAATAAGGGAAGCATCGAAACAGCTGTTACCCCGGCAGCTGAGCGTTTCTGTGGGCAGCACGGATTTGATGCTCTTTAGCCCTATTCACAGAAGGAGACTCAGGGACCTGTTCCCACCAGGGTTGAGTACGAGCTGCAGTTTCAGGCATCCACAGATTTCTTCAAAAATAAAGTGTGCACATTTATTGGATTTTTCAGGAGCTGATGCCAATTACTACTTCATTTAGATTGAATGTATTCTATATCCTTATTCTATATGGGGCGAGGATTACATCACCTCCGACTCCCATGGATTTCCCTTACAGACTGCTGAGCAGAACTGTCACTGAGGTTCCAAAGGAGGCTGGTGTCATAATAGTGCTTGTGAGATTTTCCCAGCAGAGGGGCTGGCCACGGTGTGAGAGGTGATCTCTGTTTTCTGTTTCTAGGCTCCGTGACTGATGCCCAGCCCAGGTACAAGCTAGATGTGTAGGCTACTAGCCAGAAGTTAAAGGTCATGACGACCCTTTGATACTCCACACTGGGGTTAGTGGTGGTGGGTTCATAATAGCAAATCCTCCCTGGTACCAAAGAAATTAAGTCTGGCAGCATGGTAAAGTCCCCCAAATATTCCAAACAGTGACAGCATGTTTCCAAAAACAGGTTGCTCTATTTTCTTTTGATGACGAAAACCACAGTAATCGTAAGTCGTAAATGTACTTGAACCCCAGAGGTTGTGGAAGGCACATAGAGTACAAAGGAACAATGGTCTGTTATTATACCCTACAGTTCCCAACCCCTGGGCCATAATCAGGTACCAGCCCATGGCTCGGTAGGAACAGGGCCACACAGCAGGAGGTGACCTGCAGGCAAGTGAGTGAAGCTTCATCTGTATTTACAGCCGTTCCTTATTGCCCACATCACTGCCTGAGCTCCACCTCCTGTCAGATCAGGGGTGGTGTTAGCTTCTCGTAGGAGCACGAACCCCACTGCAAACTGTGCATGTGAGGAATCAAGGTTTCACACTCTGTATGAGAATCTAATGCATATGGATTATCATTTGCAGAGAAGTTTGACTGCAGAGACCATAATAAATCAATTGCTTGCAGACTCATCAAAACCATTGTCACCCCCTACTCCAGTCCATGGAAGAAGAGTCTTCCATGAAACTGGTCTCTGGTGCCAAAAAGGATGGGGACCACTGATTATACCTACGACATTGGGAAGAGGCCTGCACAGCAGTGAGACAAGTAGTTCTGAGTTTGAATCTCAGCTAGCTTTCTGCAAACCTCATCCTCTCCGTAAGATTTACATATTATTTTGAGGTGTAAATTTATTTAAAATTCCCAGGATGATGCTTGGCATTCATAATTATGGAAGGCTCTAACGGAGACTAACTGGTTTTTAAAATTCACTCAAAAGGAGACCGAAAACTTCATGGTAAATGTTACATGTAAAAGCAAACTGCTAGCTGGTAAACGAACAAAACTCTAACTGGGACTTTGTATGAAGATGCAAAGATAAAATGACAGAAAATAATCTTACTTAGTAGATAATCAGATTGAGATTATAGTTGCTAACACGTTCCTTCTCCAGTCCCCTTGGGGATGGCCCGCGTCTGGAGTCACGAAGCAGATAGAAACGTCAGGCTGCCTGGGGTGTGTGTCCAAGGCAAAATCACCCAGCGGACCAGAAGGTGAACTTCCACCCTCCCAGTTCCACATTCCTTCCAGCAGAGATGTCGTCAATACACACCCACCTGATTTGTTACCCACCCTGACGTGAGCCAAAGGCAGTTCCTAGAGGCTTCTTTTTCCTGGCACCTCAATCTTTGCTTATGTCACAAATATGGCCCAAATTCCTCTTCAGAACAGAACTAGACATAGCTCTGCCTCCGATTACTTCTTACTTCCTTTTCATGTAGTTTTTCCTCATTTTAACGTAAGTGGCATTGAGAAGGAGCAGCTGGGCTGGGGTGTGTGCACTCAACCTCTGGGTAACCTCCTCCTCCAGGCGTCTGTGTGTTTCCCTAAACATCCTGAATTTCTGGGCTCAGCCGCGCTGGAGTAGAGACTGAAGGCAAAACTCTTAATGATGATCCGTAGCAGGGATATGTTTCCCTGTCGGCTTTTTCCCTCCTTTGTATTCCACCTGTCATCTCAAGATGGGCCAAATGGCAGAAATTTGTCACAAACTTTCAAGTGACAGCCCCCTAGTTCTTGGAAGAAAGGCTCCTGAGAGCCGGGGAGTAGGACAGGAATCCCCAGATGTTTTCCCTTCTCTATCTCTGTCTTTTTCCTCCCTGCTCTGCCCTAGGTCAGCCCCAGGTGGGCACCTGCTTTGCTGCAGCAGGAACTCTGACATTTAAAACCCAGAGACAAGAGAAGAAATCTGACTCTCGGCCAGAAGAAGAGGGAAAGGGGGAGGGACAGGGGCCCTAGGAGCTGGAGGGTGTGTGGGTGATGGAGAGAACGGTGCCAGAGAAGGTGATTTCCTCTTCATCATATGAGCTGAGTAAGTTCCAGACTTCCTACTGAGCCGAGCATGTGCTGACTATACCCAAGGAAGCACAGCAGAGGCTCCAAGACCTGAACCATGATATAAACACTGCCCACATCCTGGATGAATTCCAATGGCATGAGAACCAGGCAGACCCAAATAATACATCAAAGATGAAAATGATACTAGAATGACCGTCCAACAATGAGAGACACAACTTGCTGTCTGTATCTAGCCTAGTAAAATCTATTGCCAATAAAGATGTGTGCTGACCTGTAGTTAAGACTAGCTGATAGGTAAATGGGTATGGCAAGTGTTTAAGAGCCTGGGAAATAAATAATTTTTCATGCTTTGAGCATTTGAAATTATTATACAACTACTTCACAGTTGACAAAAACAATCTGTTATGTAAAGTCAACTCGAGACTGATTGTATCAACAACTCCACAAAAATCTTCTGTAGTGGGTGTCTTAGTTCACTGTGCATTGCACAGCTAAGGCTGGGTAGTTTATAAAGCAGAAATATTGATTTGGCTCATGGTTCTGCAGGATGGAGAGTTCAACAGCATGGCGCTGGCTCTGGTGAGGGCTTTCCTGTTGCATCAGAAAATGGCAGAAGGTCAAAGAAGAAGTGGACACAACACATGAAACTGGGCCAAACGCATTGTAACCTATTTCTTTGTACAGATCTATCACTCAAGAAAATTTAGAGTTGAGGTAAAGTCTATTCTTAAGTCTTAATAATTAGAATATAGCATTTAAACATACCTTTTCCCCCTGAATATTCCTTGACCCCATAAGCCTAACATATGCATGACCATATTATGCAATGTGTTTTGTACCAGTGGCATTTTAGCAGTAACCCACCATACCTGCCACAGTGCTGGCCTCCTATTTCTTGTATAAGGATGATGTCTTGGAGAATAAAATGTGGTGCCTTCCTATTCCAGAAGCAAAAAATAATAAAATGGTGCAGAGGACTCCCAAGTAGAGTATCTATGAAGTTCTTATTCTTTGTTCTAAAGACTTCTTCATTTTCCTCTCTATAGAATAAAAAAAAAAAAAACATGGCGTACAATAATGCTTCCCATTTACATTGTAACTTTCAGAATGGTTTTTATAAGGGCTATGTAGTGGGTCTTCACAAATGTCATGTGAAGAAAATGTTAGGGCCAGGCTATTGGCTCTTATCTTATGGATGGAGATTGAATTGGCCCGTCCATGGTCTTTTTCTTTTTTTTAATTTCAGGTTAATTTGAAGGTACAAAGAAATAGGTTACAATGTTTTCACTTGTTAGGTAGAATCCCTCTTATAATTGTATCCCGCCCCAAGCTGTGCCATGCACCCTAACATTGTGCCCATGAAAGGCACACCCATCCCCCTCCCTTCTCCCCCCTCCCTCATTTTCCTGCCCCCCACCTTGAATGGATTTGAGTTTTCTCTTATGTGGCCTGCCTATGTTCTACCAACAGTAAATGCTAAATCCAGAGTAGAAGCTGAGTCTTGAAAAATTGCATCATTTTTTTTTAATATACCTATCAAATACTAAAAAGATAAAAGGATTTAGAATCCAAACAACTGATTCCATCAAGAACTCCCTGTAGGATTGCTAGAAGGAAAAAAATAAGAAGCTGTTTAAGAAACCCCTTAACTCTTCATCACCGTAAATGACAGCTATTAAGTTTTCTGTCAAGATTTCCAATGTAACGGATAAGTATTAACTACTTGATGGAAAGACGCATTCCATGTACATCTTTTCTGTTCCTCACAGAACCTAGCACAGTGCCGAAGGACATTGGGTAATGTTAACAAGCGATAAAGAAATGCTTACTCATTGAGAGCAATCGTGGAATTAATAAGATAACGAAAACTTTTTATTTTTATTTTTTATTATCGTTATGAGACAGTCTAGTCTAACTTTGCCACCCTGAGTGCTGAGGGCATCACAGCTCACAGCAACCTCAAACTCTTGGGTTCAAGTAATTTTCTTGCTTCAGCCTCCCAAGTTGCTGGGACGACAGGCGCCCGCCATAAGGCCCTGCTACTTTTTAGACACAGGGTCTCACTCTTGCTCAAGATGGTCTCGAACTCCTGAGCTCAGGCAATCTGCCCACCTGTGCCTCCCAGAGTGCTAAGTTTATAGGTGTGAGGCACTACTCCTGGCCCAAGATGACAAGACATTAAGGAAAATATGACTAAAAATTAAATGGAAAAAAGAAATGAGATAGTGAGGGTTATGCGGGGTGAATTGTTAATAGAAAATGGCAGGTCTCTAATCAGATTTATTTTGTCTTTCTCACTCAGATGCTTATGGGCTGCTAGCAGTAGTATAAACCATCTTGGAGTAAGGCAGCCACTAGCACAAAAATGGTTTTGAAAAAGTAGGCTGGCCGGGCATGGTGGCTCTTGCCTGTAATCCTAGCACTCTGAGAGGCCAAAGTCTACAGATCACCTGAGCTCACAAGTACGAGACCAGCCTGAGCAAGAGCAAGATCTTGTCTCTAAAATATAGCCAGGCATTATGGCAGGCATCTGTAGTCCCAGCTACTCGGGAGGCTGAGGCAAGAGGATCACGTAAGCCTAAGAGTTTGAGGTTGCTGTGAGCTATGATGCCAAGCACTCTACAGAGGGCAACAAAAGGAGACTCTGTCTCAAAAGAAAAGAAAAGGAGAGACAAAAGTAGGCTGTGTTAGCCTATATTCAAGTGTCAAATACAGCACTTTCTTGTATTTAGTTCCAGAAAGATTTAGGTGATCAGATATTAAATGCTCAGAGTTTAAAAATCTGAAACACAGTTCTTAATCACACAAGTAGAAGAAATAATATATCACCCCAGACAAATACAGAGAGTGCCAAAAAATAACGTAGACACATTTTTTAAGAAAGGAAAAATATATATTAAAAACGTAATACTCAAGTCACAGTTGACTTCTGCAATCACAAGAGATACAAGAGACAATATACAAGATAACAAACATGGGTCTATATTAAGTATTACAAGTTTAATATGGTTTTTTCTCCTTTCTTAAAAAGCATATGTATATTTTTGGCACCTGCATATGTGGCATATTAATGTCATTCCAAATGATGTGCTCATGTTAAATGGTCACCATCTGCGTGTCCTGTCCATGGATTGATTAGTAAATGGGAAGTTCCCATTCTCTAGGTAGGGACAGTAATCATGTTAGCCAAACAGTCTCACTTGAACTTCATATCTGTTATTTTTCTATGTACCTCAACCCTGGTAGGCTAGAAATTTCCTCACTGTGGGATTTTCCTGTATCACACAAAGGGAAACCGGGGGATCACAGATCAGTCTCAAGACCCAGGCTGCAGGGATGTGATGAGGACAAGGTGCTTGGCCACACAAGGTCTGGAAGTGAGCCTCCCAGCCTCCCTGCCTCCCTGCCTCTCTGACTCCCAGCCTCCCTACTGCAGCTAGGTGTTTCTGCCTCTGTGCAGCCTGTATGTTGGGTTAAGGATAGATGTGTCTGCCATCAAAGTGAAGTCTTTGGGCTAAAACACTATCCGAAAAGGAATACGCCATGCTAGTATTTGAAGAGGCTCTGGGAACTTCTGGAAAAGAGTGTGTGACTGAGAGTTTCTAGCTTTGATCAATCAGAAAAAAATGAGTCGGGGTACGGTGGCTCACGCCTGTAATCCTAGCCCTCTGGGAAGCTGAGGAGGGTAGATTGCCTGAATTCAAACCAGCCTGACCCAGAATGAGACCCAATGTTTACCAAAAAAAAAATAGAAAAATTAGCAGAGCATTGTGGTGGGCATCTGTAGTCCCAGCTACTCAGGAGGCTAAGGTAGGAGGATCTCTTGACCCTAAGAGTTTGAGGTTGCTGTGAGCTGTGATGCAACGGCACTCTATCCAGGGCAACAGAGTGAGACTATATCTAAAAAAAAAAAAAAAAAGAAAAGTATTAGAAAGAGTAGAAGGAAGGATAGCTGAGTCCTCTTTGGTTGATTTTCTGGCTCTGATGTCCCCAGGCTGAGCCTGACAGTTTTCAATACACGCGTCTCCACCTTCCACCTGCCTTCTTCTTTAACTGCCTTCATCTTTTGCCCGGCCATTGCCCGGCCACGTGTGATGCTCTGCATTACCTCCTTTCTCTCTCCCTCGGATAAAGTGTATTTCAGATGAACAGGTCTGAACTGCAGTGATAGAGTTTCCTCCAGTTACCCCCCATCCCTCTTCCTGGTGGTCCCTGGCATTGTCTTTACTCTTTCTTTGTTACAAACTTTCTGTAACCAACGCCTCTTCTCCTGAAGACCCTGCCCGTGCCCACAGATGTGCACACACACTCTCTCTCCAAATGCCCACTTCTGTACTGAACAGCAACATCCTGTACCTGCCCAGTTCCACTTTATACTCATTTCTCCATTTCAAACTTTTTCTACATACTTCTTACTCTCGAGGTCTTTTGCTGGCGTTTCTGAGGACTAACACTCCCTGTCCGGCAGCACTGCCCCTGTGTTCCTGAGCATGTGCTTTTTGACCTCTCCTGGATTCACTCCTTTGTACCTTCCTCTTCTCCCTGTCTCCTCATGCAGTCACTTAGTCATTCAACAAACAGCACTTCCACCCTGGGTTAGAGCACTGAGGATGCAAAAATGAAGAACTGATGCCCTCTGCCTTTGGGGAGATATAGACTCAAAAATTCTAATTCAGAGGGATCAGAGCTGTTTTAAAGGTACTGTAGGAGAAAAACTGTTCACATACTTCAGAGTTGTTCTAAAGAAACTGAAGCTAGAAGCACAGGGCATATGTGCTTTATACATGCTATTTTTTCAAAGATAGATTGACATATTATATTTAACTGTCTCTAATGGCTCCTTTTTCTTACTCTGATTATCTACAAGCCTAAAAGAAAAAATAAAAAGCCTTTCCTGTATTGCTACCTTTTACTTCCTTATCATCAGACTGTTTAAAAAAGTCTTCCCTGGCTAATTTATCTTTGTTATAATCTTTGTTAATAATTCTTCCAAGTTATTTATTCTCAAAATACTTGTGATTTTTACAAATACTTTTTGATTTTTTACAAATACCTTTTTGTATTTGTGTGTATGTTTGTGAGCATGATTTTAGAGACCTTTGATGAGGTCAGTAGCAAAATCTTGCTATTCTGGTATTCTGGGGTTCTCTCTGACCTACTTTTCAGAGGTACTTTAATCAAACCTGATCCTTTGTGATCAAGGGTAAATTTTAAAGATACCGAACTCTCCAGGGTCACTACTAACCAGAATCAATCTCTTTGGGGTGATCGAAGTTGGTATCTTCATTTCCAGAATTGGATCTTCCTCCATAAGCCACAGAGTCGGGTAACATTTGCTTAGGCACTTCTTCAGGTTAGTATAATGAGCCTGAAAGTAATCTTTTCCTATCACACTCATCTTAAGCAATATTATCAGTTTTTTAATTTTTAATTTTTTTTTCTGAGACAGGGTCTTGCTCCATCAGGCAGGCTGAAGTGCAGTGACAAGATCATAGCTCACTGTAACCCCCAATTCATAGGCTTAAGCAACCCTCCTGCCCCAGCCTCTTGAGTAGCTGGAACTACATGCACATGCCACCATGATTGGCTGATTTTTTTTTCTAGCGATGGGGTCTTGCTATGTTGTCCTGGCTGGTCTCAAACTCCTATCCTGAAGTGATCCTCTCACCTTAGTCTCCTAAAGTGCTGGGATTACAGAGGCGAATCACCACACTTGACCCTCTCTTTCTTAATTTAAAGACTTTTAAATCAGGCTCCATTCTTTATATTTTATTTCATTTGATTTACAACCTGTTTTAGAACAAATTTATAATCTATGATGGGCTGTCTCTGTAGACAGAGTTTGATGCTGCTAGTTTGTTTTTTACTTTTATTTAGAAGTATTGTTGGATGTGTGGATTACAGTCACCCTTTGCACACTTTAATGTTAACTAAGAAATGCTTTGAAATGGGTAAGGTCCTATGAAGAAAATATTTTTATCAGGGATACCTGATTGTAGTAAATTATTTTAAAGTTTTTTTTCATACCCACTCCTATGCTCTGTTGATTCATGTTTCTAATTTAGTGTCATTTCTCATTTCTGAATTCCTCAACATATTATGGTTCAATTCTTCCAAGTTTATTTATTAGAAAAATTGTTGGGTTATCAAGTGGAGATCCATATGTAAAAGTTCTCTTAGTATCGGTGAATCAGATAATGAAGAAATTAATGGGAAGATAATTTCCAATCATTTCATTTCTTACTCTCTAGCATATCTCAAAACACTGGTTTTGAATCAGTTTTAAAAATTGCACTATCAAAATGTCAGGCATTAGTAAAGTTTTATTTTTTAAGCAAATAATATCCATAATAACCGCAGTGTGCCAACCATTTCTGAAAGGGCATTTAATGCTTTTATGTCTCGCGTTTCATTTTAAATATTGAAGGCCTATGCTGAACACAGAAAGAATATTTGATTCTATTTGTCACTTTCAGAGTTAAATCATGAAGCTGACGAGATGGTACAGATATGAGTATCATTTTCAGTTCTGGAAAATATACAGTGACCTCCATTTTTCAGGTGTAAATAAGAGAAGGGGAGAAATAGTCTTTCTAGTGTATCTCAGTGTCAGAAGCAAATTCCCAAGAATGCAAAGGCCACTTTCAGCAAAAGGGTGAACTAGGTTACATTGCACTCACTTTTCCTCGTCTTCCAGTGCAAGGTTCTTCTCTTGAAATCTCCGCCACTTTCCCATCCTAGGATCCTCCACTGGAATTTAGTTTAATTGTTAGCCCCATATTTTAAGCCCTTTTTTCCTGCCAACCCCACCACCCAAACTAAGCAGTAGGGGGCAGCGCCTGTAACTCAAAGGAGTAGGGCGCCGGCCCCATATGCTGGAGGTGGTGGGTTCAAACCCAGCCCCAGCCAAAAACTGCAAAAACAAAACAAAAACAAAGAAACTAAGCAGTAGGCGCCCCACATTCTCTCACGGGTTCTCTCTGTTAATCAGTGCAGTGAGTTTTAATCAGCGATCTTTCCTAATTGCCTCCAGCTCCTAGTGGTGTGGGATGATCTGGGATTCAGAGCCAGAAGACCCAGGTTTGAATCTTATGGCTCCTGAATAATCCAGACCTCAGTTTCCTCATATGTAACACAGGAATAATAATATTCACCTCACAGCAATGTTGTAAGGATTAAACATATGTGAAAAGAATTATACAAAAGCTAGTAATAACTAATACGCACACTCTTGAGGGCCAATGATTCACACACTGCGGAAAATTTCAGATTCAATGGTAAGTGACTGGGAAGATGTTTTGAGATATCTACAGAGTTTCCTACTGTTTGATGGATACGCAAGCCTGTGTGTTAAAAGATAATCAGCCCCATCTCACATCCCTTCTGATGACTACTATGAAAAAAAAAAGTGTTGATGAGGATGAAGAGAAATTGGAATCCTTCTGCACCATTGGTGGGAATGTAAAATGGTACAGCCACTAAGGAAAATAGTACAGTGGCTTCTCAAAATATTAAAAACAGAATTACCATTGACTCCACAATTCCACTCCCACTTCCACTTTAATTTTATATACTCAAAATCACTGAAAGCAAGGACTTGAAGAGATGTTAATACACCCAGGTTCATAACAGCACTATAAACAAAATGTGAATTTCGTTTTTGCATTTGAATGCATACATCCAATGGAATATTAGTCAACCTTAAAAAGGAAGAAAATTCTAACATAGGCTACAGCATGGACCAGAGGACCTTAGCCAGACACAAAAAGACACACTCAGCATTATTCTGCTTATATGAGCCTGGAAATAATCAATCAATAGTCAAATGAATGAGACAGAAATTAGAATGGCAGCTGCCAGGGTTGAGTGGAGGGAAGGGTGAGAGGTAGTGTTTAATGGGTATAGAGGGTTAGTCTTGCAAGATAAAAAGGAGGCATGTGGCTGGATGACAGTGATGGTATCAGAACAATATGAAGGTACTTAGTTAACTGAACAGTAAGCTTAAAACTAGTTATAATGGTACATTTTAGTTACCACAAACTTTTTAAAGGCAATCAATCCAGTTCATCAAGGTGCTCTATTTCCTATCAGAGCAATTGTCTGTACACAGAGTTGCTGAAACATAACCCAATGCCATTAGAATGTATTGTTTTAGGCAACTTGTATAACGAGGCACGTCTTCTCGTTATGCTATGTTTTATAAAGCATAACTGCGTATGAATTGCTTCTTCTTGCTTCTTATAAACAGCACTACTTTGGGTTAGTTACCTAACCTTTCTTAACCTTGGTTTACTCTCCTGTAAAATGGAAGTACAAATTTCTTTCTAGTAGGGTTCCTGTGAGGGGTAATTTACATGATCTTTGCAAAGAACCCAGTGGACTTGGTACAGGGTCAATGCTCAATGTTTGTTTCCTTTTACAGATAAACTCATCTACAGGACAATTAATTGTACTTGAAGGTCATAAGCACAGAAGGATATGTAAAGGATATATACATATACATATGTTTATATAAAAGATATATATGTATATATTATACACATACACACACACATATATATGCATATATGCAAGGGAATAGGGTGGTCACTCTCCTTTTCTTGAACATGATGGGGACTTACCAGCTTTGTAGCATACAGCTGTACCTCTCAGCGTCGATTTCTTCTTGGTTCAACAAGAAGCAATAATTCACCCCTCCTACCAATCCGCCCATGCACTCTAGACTCTGCCTGGCCTAACAATGGAGACAGTCCATACAGCAAGGGGTTAAAATTATTTGCTCTGATTACTCTGCCTCAAAGATGTCACTACCTGATTCTAAGCATCATAGATGGAATGCTCGAAGATGTAAAAAAAACACATTCTTAGTGGGCTTCCTTGGTTGAAAAGACTATGTTGTGATTCCAAAAACATGTTCTAACTTCTTCACAAAGGTATGTTTTGGTTTTGTTTTTTCACATATACTTGGCTGGTTTTCCTGCTATCTCAAGCTACCTGGTACACAATCTACTGCCCCCCATTACGCTAATTGGCAATGTAAATATTTTAACAAACTCTGTGGGATTACTTTACCCCAGCTTTAGGTGAATGTATAATTTAACAGCATCAAGACAACTTGCATTACCCCATCATCTGATGCTTCCCGGCATTGAATGAATTAATTACATGGCAGAGAATTTTGCAAAATTTTGAAATCAGAAGGCTTTGCCTTCATTTCAGCCTTACAACCCCTCAGAAAGAATGCGTGCTGGGATTTTTAGTACTGTTTGCTTAAAGCAAAGGGAACAAAATTCTTCCAAAGATGTTCATGTTTTGAGCTTTTGATCTATTAGCTAAGTAATAGAAGGCTAATTATACACTAATCAGGAAAGTTCACCCTGAACCATGTTCATGGTCATTAAATGACATTATGTAATCTTTTCAAACCCTTCCCGAGGTTCTGACTCATGGTTCGGAGTGAGCTATGCAAAAATTACCTTCTCTGTTGATTTTCCCCTTACTTTTTTCCTTTTCTTCTTCCTCCTATTCTTTTTGCCCCCAAGATGCAGTATCTTGAAAGTTTCGGTCAAAGGAAGAAGTTTTCACAGAAATGAACTAACAAGTGCATGTGCGTGGGGGGAATGTGTGCAATTATTTTGTAAGAACGGTTGTTTCATTCACTCCATGATCCACCTCCGATTGTCCACATGATTCTGCATTACAGGGTGGATCAGTTTTGAAATCTGGTGCTGTTTGTCAGGGGCGCCAGCCTGCCTTTCGCTTTTGATGCCATCGATCACAGGAAATGTGATGCTGCTAACTCTGCCCACATTCCTGAGTGGCAGAGCTCTGTCCTGCTCTGGTAGAAATTGAATTTGAGCCACACTCCCCAGTGACAGAACCAGACCCCTAGGAGTCAGGCAATTGCTGTGCATGGCTTTTATTTTGATAGATTTAATCATCTATCCCAGAAAGAGAGGATTCATTAACACAATTTGGAATATGGTTAGCATAAAGTGGCAAGTTCTCAGAGGCCTTAGAAAGATCTTTGTTCTTTTTTTTTAATTTTTAATTTTTTTTATTAAATCATAGCTGTGTACATTACTGCAATCAAGGGGTACAATGCGTTGGCTTCATATACAATCTGAAATGTTTTCATCAAACTATTTAACATACCCTTCATGGCATTTTCCTCGTTATTGTATGAAGACATTTGTATTCTGCATTTAGTAAGCTTTGCCTGTACCCTTTGGATTAAAGTCTTGAGCCTAAAATCTAAAATTGTAAAATTCCTAGAAGAAAACATAGGGGAAAATCTTCATGATATATGCTTATTCGCCATTTAGATAACCTCTTGTTTGTAGTGCCTATTAAAATATTTTGCCATTTTTTAAATCATAGTAAAAACACACCTAACATAAAACTTATCATCCTAATTATTTTTAAGTTCAGCAGTATTAAGTATGTTCACATTGCTGGGCAGTCAATCTCCAGATTCCTTTTCATTTTGCACAATTGAAACTCTGTACCCATAAAGCAATAGCTCCCATTCCTCTCTCCTCATAGCCCTTGGAAGCCACCATTCTCCTTTCTTTCCTTATGAATTTGACTACTCTAAGTATTTCATATAAGTGAAATCATATAGTATTTGTTCTTTTGTGACTGGTTTATTTCAGTTAGCATAATGTCCTCAAAAGTAATTCATATTATAGCATGTGTCAGAATTTCTTTCCTTTAAGACTGAATAATATTCCATGATAAAAAAATTATTGACATCACTAATAATTAAGGAAGTGGAAATTCAATTTAAGCATAAACTTAGTAAGGAGAAATTGGAATATTCCAATAATATTCCACACATCACATTTTGTTTATCCAAATAGATATCTGGATTACTCCCACCTTTTGGCTATTGTAAACAATGTTGTTATGAACATCAGTGTACAAAAATCTCTTTGAGACCCTGCTTTCAATTCTCTTAAGTAAAGTATATATTATACCTAGAAGTATAATTGCTGGATTATATGGCAATTCTATTTTTAATTTTTTGAGGAAATACCACCCTGTTTTCCATAGAGGCTGCACCATTTTACATTCCCACCAGAACATAAGGATTCCAGTTTTTCTATATCCTTATTGATGCTTCTTTCTTTTCTTCTTCTTCTTCTTCTTCTTCTTCTTCTTCTTCTTCTTCTTCTTCTTCTTCTTCTTCTTCTTGCCATTCTAATGTGTGTGAGGTGGTATCTCATTGTAGTTTTGATTTTCATTTTGCTAGTAATTGGTGATGTTGAACATCTTTTCATGTGCATTCTGGCCATTTCTAGATGTTCTTTTGGAGAAGTGTCTATTCAAGTTCTTTGCTCACTTTTTAATCTTTTGCTTGTTTTTATTGTTGCTGAGTTATAGGAGTTCTTTATATATTCTGGCTATAATTCCTTATCAGATATACAATTTGAAAATATTTTGTGTCACTCTGTAGACTACCTTTTTACTCTGTTGATTTTTTACTTTGATACACAGAAGTTTTAAACTTGATGTAGTCCAGTTTATTTGGTATTCCTTTTGTTACCTTTTGGTGTCAAATCTAAAAGGTTATTGCCAAATCCAAAGTCATGAAGTATTTCCCCTGCATTTTCTTCTACGAGTTTTATAGTTATAGTTCTTAAGTTTAGGTCTTTGAACAATTTTGAGTTAACTGTTTACACTCTCAGTTAGTTTGTCTGCCTTTTTCTTATTCATATTGGGATTCTTTTTATATTCTAGGCATGGGTCCTTTGTCAATTATGTGTCGCAGATATCTTCTCCCAGTCTGTGCTTTGTTTCTTTACTATTAATGTCTTTAGATGAATAGGAGTTGTTAAATTTAATAAAGCACAATTTATCAATCCTCTCCTTTATGTGATTATGCTTTTGTGAATTGTGTAAGGGATCTTTGCTCAACCCCAAGTTTATGAAGATCTTTTCTTCTAAAAGCTTTATTATGTAATAACTAATGGCTTATCATCCATTTCATATTAATTTGTGTATGTGATATGAGGTAGGGAATCAAGATTCATTTCTATTTGGATATACAATTGAAAAGATCATCATGTTCCCTACTAAATGCAATAGCATTTTTGCTATAAATCAGGTGACCGTGTATGTGGGGGGCATGTTCCCTTACTCTGTTATGTTTCCATTGATCTTTCTTTGTGTTGCTACTACACTGTCTTGATTACTATAGCTTTATAAGTAAGGTCTATATATCTGTTTTCTTATTACTGGCCCGGCCTTGAGAAGGCCCATGTAATACTTGTAGACTGAGTGGATAAATGAGTTACAGGTTGATCATTATAAATTGCTGTATCATTACCATACAATTATATCCATCCTGCCATGTAGATGAGAAAGATGGAGGCCACAAGTAGTCACCACATCTGCTGTTGGACCACATTGTATGTGTCACCCAGTCTCCACGGTCATTTATCCTTCTGGGGTTATTCTATAATATATGTGTGTGAGTTATAGTGTGTTCAATATGTTTCCCTCTGTATTAGACTGAAGAACCTGAGCCACCTAGGTAGCTTGTAGGCAGGCGTGTCTTCTGTTCCACAGTCACTTGTGTAAAAACAAAATGCCATCGAAGGAACAGCTAGAGACCTGCTGGAAACTGACAAGGGAGCAGACCACTGCAGCAAGTGTGGAATGCAGTTCTTTCTTAGGCAGCATTGGTGAGAAACTGGCAGAACGCAAGTTTATATAAACCAGAAGGCAAGTCTGCCTGACCTGTCCAACTCCCATTTCAGGCTTTGTTCTTCCTTTAGTTTATTCACCCACAAGCACTTCCTGGACCATTTAAGATAAACAGATCAAGTTAAATTATAGATGCCCCTGATTTCTCACTGGTGTCCAGAAGCCCCTTTTAATCCTTATAGGAAAAAGCATATAAACACAAGTAGATGGATAGATATCTCAGTATATCACAACAGGTAACATAGTATTTTGGTTAACTACGAGCATCTGGGCTGTACCAAGCCCTTGTTGAGGCCCCACATGATGAGAAGGAAGGCTGCTAGGAGCAGTGATCAATTACCTGCAGTGTTACAACTGTGATACAAACCTGAGGGCTTTCTGCCAGGCTGGTGTGGCCTCAGCTGCCTTGAGGGTGTCCACTGCAGAAGTCACCTGATGGTCTAAGTTCAGGTTCTGCCTCTGCTGCTTAGCAGCTCTGCCCTAATTTTCTCATATGTAAAATGAGATAATACCTGCCTGCTACCATTACTGTCAGGAATAAATGAGCTGATTTGTGTAAAATACTAAAAACAGCACTGGCACATAGTGAGAGTTCAGGTGTTCAATATAGTCTAGGCACAATGACATTGGTTTAGATGATCTTCACCGGAATTATCATAACTAGATAATCAGGGATAAGTAAGTCCAGGTGTTTGCAAGTATAGCAGAGTGGAATTCTGGCTGCATCATTGCTTGGTCTTGACTGTAAAATGTGTTCCTTTCCTCAGGGATATCACAGGAGACTTTGTCCTCCCTCATGGTGTCAGTTTCACTTCACTCCCTGGGCTCCCTAACAGGAAGACAGACGCCAGCCAAGTCTAAGTCATCAAAGGTTGCCTAGGTTTCTCTCCGCTATGAATAGAATTTGCTTTTTGACCACTGTGCAGAAGTTCCAAGCCATGTCTCTGTCTTGGGGCTAGGAGAGAAGAGGAGAAGGAAAAGTAGGAACACAGAGACCATAGTCATCCAAGGGAAATGATTTAAGAGCCTCCCAGACAGTGAATAATTCACCACTCATTGTTGAGGAAAAAGCATTTAACAAGAAACTCAGCTCTGAGGTTAACATGGTCATGCAGAGTGACTGGCCCATGAGGAGGAGTGTGGTGCAAGTAGGGGTGGCTATAGTTGACCAGAGAAGACTTTCTGGAAGATCTGGGATACTGGGAAGGAAGGCAGAGTCTACTTGGGCGATTCTGACCAAGATGAGAGCCCTTAGGGAATTCCCAGGTATTGACCTGCACTCAGAGGGTTCAAACCCTACTCTTGCCCTTTCTTACCTGATCTACAACATGAAGTTTCAGATCCCTCACCTGCAAAACAGGGACATGGGTGAGAATCAGTACTGTTAATGCTTAGCATAATTTGGGCACATGGTAGGTGCTCAGTTAAGTACTTTAAAAATATCTTAAATATTTTAGTCCATGCTGAATCCCATATCAGGTACTGGAAATACAAAGATGAATAAGGCCTGGTCCTTGCCCAGGCCTGCGGGAGACAAGCTCAGTGAGAAGACCCTGACAAACTGGTTAAGCCACAGGCCTGGCCCAAGGCAGGGAAGCAGCATTATTTGACCTATTGGATTAACAGAAAACCTCCTACTTCTGACATAGGCTATCTATGGGATAGCCTAGCTTGTGCCTGTTCCCCTGAGTGCCTAGTCCAGCCCAGTGGCACATCACTGCCCTCCATGGGGGCTCAGTTGTATCTGCCACCTGCTTTTGAGGGCAGTCACTGACATCAGCTCTATCACAAGTTGTGTGGTACAACTGAGCCCTCATAGTTTGAGACTTGACCTTGTCATTCTAT
Source organism: Arctocebus calabarensis (assembly GCA_963573935.1). Taxonomy (NCBI): domain Eukaryota; kingdom Metazoa; phylum Chordata; class Mammalia; order Primates; family Lorisidae; genus Arctocebus; species Arctocebus calabarensis. The sequence goes on from CAUYON010170349.1 coordinate 19,770, forward strand.
GACCCAGGAGAGAATGTGTGAAAACAGCCCTCAACCACCCAGAACCCACCCTAGCACTGTGCAGGGCCCCTGTCGGGAACTCCAAAGGTCAGCATTTACTGTGGCCTTGTTCCAACCTCCTATGCTTTGCAATGTGTAAAGCCAAAGAGGACAAGATATGAGTGCAGGATGGAGAGAAAGGAGGCTAGAAAGATAGAGCAGACCTAATTATAATTGCACTGAAATGCCACTGGTGAAATCTCTTTGCACTGGGCATTACTGAGAGTTCTTGATAAAGGGAGAGGCCTGGTGAGGCTGGTTAATGAAGGGATTTCTCTTTCTGCAATGAAGGGAGTGTGATGAGAGAAGGGTGGAAACTTGGGAGGAAGGTGATTAACTACAGTAGGCAGTGAGAGGAGTTTCACCAGCTTTCCCAAATGCCAGGCTACAGAAAGAAGAGTATATGTCAGATTTACATGGGGAATTTTGCAAAAATATAAATTCTGGCCCCCTTTTCTTAGAGATTCTATTTCAGCAGATCTAGAATGAAGCTAGAACCTGGGTTTTTAGCATATGCCCCAGGACATTTCAGAGGAGGGGATGGGTGATTAAATAATGGTGTTAAGACAACTGGCTAGCTATAGTGAAAAAAAAAAATTAAGTTTAAGACCTCACTCCTTACACCCCAATAAATGCCAGATGGAGCCAAGATGGCAATGGAAAGGAAGCAAGTGAAGAATGGAGGGAAAAAAAAATAAATCATAAAGGAAGTAGAAGAAACACCCGATAAAATAACCTTAGACATGAAACCTAAAAGTCATAAAAAGGAAAGATTGATGACATATTTGACCACATAGAAATAGTGGGATTTTCTGTACAACCAAGTTAAAGACTAATAACAAATAAGTAGAAAGTATTTATAGCTATATATAAAGGATTGATAAGCAAAAGAGTTATATAGGGCAGCACCTGTGGCTCAAAGGAGTTGGGCACTGGCCCCATATGCTGGAGATGATGGGTTCAAACCCGGCCCCGGCCAAAAACTGCAAAAAAAAAAAAGAGTTTATATAAACCAATAAGAAAATATAATCCATCAGAAACATAAACAAAAAGATGTGAAAATAATCTCAGCTTTATATTCCCTTTGATCAAGTATTTTCCTTCCTGGAAGTTTATCCTATGATATACAAGTACACAGAGGGCATTCTTCATAGGATTTCTTGGAATAAAAAAAGCTAGAAATAACCTTCGTATCCATCAGTAAGGGATAAGTTGAATTTTAGTACAGACAACAGTGGAATACTATTCTGCCCCCAGAGAGAGAAAGGTGAACCCAGATATCCATACATAGGTTATAAAAAGAGAAAAAAAGCAAGACACATCAGCATGTATAAAAATTCCAGTAGACACACACATATTGATATAAATGCATTAGGACGTTGGAAAGAACATAACTGTAGCTTCTTTGGGGAAGAGTGCATAGGGACAGGGGGATTTAGGAGAAAGAGCAGAAGACAATACATTTCGACAGTATTTGAAAATTTTTCAAGTATCTTTTCATTAAAAAAATAATGTGCATGATGCAAAGGTACATTTCAAAACTATTAAGAAATTTTTATAATTGTGATGGATGTGTTACTTAGTTCAATGTAAGTATTTCACATTGTATATTGAAGCAGTATCCTGAACCCCATAAATGCATCAATATACAAAGTTATAATTTAATAAAAAATAATTTTAAAAAAATTTATTTTTTCTTCAAAAAAGGACAAAGCACTCCAGAGTTTCTGTTCTGTAATTTATCTTCAGAATGTCTGGTCTAGACAAAGACTAGGGCTGTGAACTTGGGGTGTGAAACTCAGGCTTTCACAAAAGAGATGCAGGGAACAGAAACAGCCAGACTTGGAGATTGACTCATGGCTAGAGGCAGGAATGGAGGCGGTGGAAGCCCAGGAGAGTGAGGGTCAGCAGGCCAGAATCTGGCCAAGGTCTAGATGGGTGGGAGGCTGATGGCTGGTAGGTCAGTGGCTGAGGGGGACCCTGACCTGAGTGAGATAAGAATCCTATAACTGAGTCCAGCATTTGGAAGAAGGAGAGGCAGGACTTCAGCTGACATTTGAAGGTTGGTTGGGGTCAGCAGCCACAGCTGAGGCTGGCAGAATCTTCCCCAGCCATAGTAGCCAAGTGAACCTGACCCTGCCAGTCCACCTCTCAGCAAGGCCCACTAGGAGGGTTCCCTTTTACAAAGATTAGCATATGCCCTAGATATATACTTACTGGGTGAGTGTATATTTGGTGAGTATAAAAATGATTGGGATTTGAGGCTTAACCCTGTGGAATTCTTCCCCAGTTTAAGATCAATACTGTGGCCAGTCTGGGCTAACTAGAAAATTGGCCAGTATTTTTCAGTTGACCACACTTCCACCTAGTCTTAGATTCCTAAATCCAGAATTGTCAGAATGGAAATGACCTTTGAGGTCATTTGACCCAAATTCTTTCTGTTACAGAAGGGAAAACAGAGGCCCAGAGAGGGGAGTGCCTTGCTTAGGGTCACACAGCACCTGTTGTTAAGCACCTGAGATCTGCCATGGAGTGTATAGCAGGCTAGCAGAGAGCACTGACCCAGGAGTCAAAGGACAAATATGACTTGCACTGGCCTCAGAGATGCGTGCAACAGGTCCCCTCCCTAGAGGAGCACCAAGTCCACACTCAGTGCAGGCTAGATGTTGACCCCAGACAGGCAGTGTTGACCCTAGGCAGGCAGTCCTGGCCCAGTGAGACACCTGATGACACATCAGTCACCTGTTTCCCTCATCCACCCTTTCCCTCTCAATTGGCCCTGGGAATTGTATCAAACCCAGCCAATGAAGGCTTCCCCACCTCCCCCTGGAGAGCCTGTGACTCAGAGAAAGGAGAACACAGGACTCAATGGTCCTCCCTGGCCAACTGACCCCTGCTCAGACCAATCATTTCACCACCCAGTCACACACAGGGTCCTATCCATCCATGGGAAGAGGCAGAGCTTACCACCAGCTAATGTCCTGGAGGGTGCTTTGAGATCCTTGCATGAAAGGGTCAACAGAAATAGTAAGTATAGTCAACTCTTTACTACACTCAGGGGCACCCAAAGGACTTTCTCACACACAGGTGCAGGCAGGACAGGAGACCCAGAGCAGCCTGGAGAACAGGTCTCTGTCTGCACTGCAGATGACGGCCACCTTGTTTGATTTTTCAGAAGGCTCAGCCCTTCTGTCCACCTCCATGTGAATAAGTGAGGCCTGGGGTGATGCTGTCAGGACAGATTCCCCCCACTAGTGGGCTCCCCACTGCTTCCATCAGGCATGCTCTGTGGGGTTGGGGCATAAGTGGAAAAGCCAACTCTGCTGCTTACTGTGGAAACAGTCATGTCCCCAGGGATCGTGCCCATGCTTCTATGGATAGGGAGCCCAAGACCACTGTGCCCATTGTGTCACTGAAGTCACAGAGAATGTCTATTAATAGAGGTGGGAGACAAGCCCTGGCTGAGGGTTAGGAGGCACAGGATGGCCCAGCTCTGCCACCATTCCTGTGTGACTTTTAGGTAAATGCATGTCCTTTTTCTAGTAGCCCTCCATTTCCTCACCTGTCAAGTGAGGGGGTTGGACTACACAAGCCATCTCTAACAACCCTTTAGGAGACCATGGTGTAATTTTAGTCCTCACAACAAAGATCAAAAGTTCATACCAGACATCCAGAGATAGTTGCAGCACTTGTGCTTGGTTTCAGTCACAAGGTAAATATCCACTGTGAGGGAAAACTTTTATTCTGGTTTGCTTGGAATCATCTTGGCTTATTTTCTTTGTTCCTTCATATTTACCAGTAGTGACCCTTTTGTTCTCAAAAGCACCCCAAGTTTGGATGATATGCTACATGGCTTCTTTATTGACTGAGATGTAATGAAATGAGATTCCCTCCATTCCCCACATTCAGCCTGCGTAGGGAGGATGCCTTCTCCACCCTAGTCAAAAGAGGCCTTTGACTGCTCAGAGAACTGCCTTTGCTGATTTGTGGCCTTCCTCCAGTGACTGCATTTGCTAAGGGAGTGTTATTGAAGACATATATGACCACCTGTATCATTCAATGCCCCTGACTGAAGTGCCTCCTATAAAAGTTCTTTTTAAACAACCCTTTGTTTCTTGCAAAGGCTTAGATGTTTCTTCCTCTCTGACTGTAAGTACTCCATAATGGACCATATCTTCCTTTTCTCCTTGGCTGCCAGGAAGCTCATATATGTATAGCTGAACTATGGAAACACCATTAGCCCTCATGATTGTCATAGCTGTGTGTTTTTTATCCTACTAACCTGACCTTCTGTCTTATTTGAATTTTCTTTGTTTTGACTTATTATTATTTATAGTTTTCCTATATTTGTAATTTGTCATTCTTCTATAAACCTGATTTTGTTATAGTTACTTTGAATTCTTTGTAAAAACAAGATAGAAAAGAAACACAAAAGAATTAAACTTAGAGGACATAGTTTTTAGCTAAAAGATCTATCTTTAGTGTCCTAAGCTCTGCCATTTGAGAGATAATTTTTTTAGTCTTACAGACTTGCTAACTTTCTGAGTACCGTGGGTGCTGGGGCATGGCATGCTTCCAGAGAAGAAGGAAGCACAGAGGCACTGACTGCTCACTCAGGGCCTCACCCACAGGAGATACACATCTGAGAATGGGCTGGAGAACAAATTCTGGAATTCAGAGGCCTGAAACATAGGATCTTAAGTAGGTGCCTTCCTTTGGTGCTCCGTAGTTTTCTCAATTGGAAAGTCAGGGAGATGGGGGTCATGAAGTCCACAGTGACTTCCAGCTTTGAAGTTCTGACCATCCTCTTGGAGATAAGGACCCTGAGGACGCACTCAGAGCCCAGGAAGCCGAGACCACCTGACTTGCAGCTGAGGCACATAATTAGGGCTCCACACAGACCAATTTTGCCCCTGAACTGGGCAAGGATCTCCACCCTGAACTACTTCCAGGGCATCCCTGGGGCACCGATCAGACAAGGAAAGGCTGCAAAACTGGAGGAACCTTTCAGAATAATCCTCCTGGCAATTACTTGGATCAATTAGGTGGTCATACAAGTGTTCTTTTGTGAGTTTTCACAGACTGTGGCAGTAGTTTACAGCTTTGCCTTGAAACGTGAGCTGGGGAGTGGATTAGCAAGGGACATGAGTGATGTCCCTTGAGGAAACTTGCAGAACCCAAGACCGGGGAAAAATACTAATCCAAGAATAATCTCATCCTTGAATAACTGATGGGCACTGCCCTGCACCTGCCACAGCACCATGCTTCATCTAGCAGCATCTACACTCCTTGTCTCCTTGAACCCCACTGTGGCCCCAAGGTACGGTTGTCATAGTTGAGGCAGGATTTGTTATTAGCCATTTTATAGATTAGGCAATTGAGGATTAGAGAGCTCAGACCCATCCGGAGTGGATCACAGACCAGAGACAGGTACCCAGGCCTCATCCTACCTGCCCTCGTACAGTTCCCAGAGTCCACCCTGCCTCTGCCCTCAATGCCCCACATGGCCCCAGTCCTCAGACAGACACTGATATTCATCTTCTAACGTCATCTCAGAAGCAGGTGAGGAAAGAATGGCAGTGTGTGGGAATGTGGAACCAGGGCCCATAATTTTGGCTGTTTCCCTGGTTAATCATTGAGGGGTCTCAGCCATGTGTGACTTGGCTTCTGGGCACCCTGACTGTGAACAAATCACAGTAACTCTCTCCTTTCTTCTATGTGTGTGTTTCTTTGTGTCTGTGTTTTGCCTCATAGAAGAGCGTGATTTCTCCTCCAAGGCTGCTGATCTCCAACACGGAACTAAAGGGAAAAGGGGGCCAGCACAGAGGCCCCCCCTAACACCCAGTGTGGCATCTCCTGTGCTGGGACCAGGGATGAGTGGGCCGTGGACTCAGATGTCACCAACCTTCAACCGTTCTCATAGCACACGGGGGACTTGTGGGGGCCACCTGCCACTGCCAACTAAAATAATACAATGGCAATACTGACATCCCTCCTGACGTTTTCCGAACAGACATTCAGGCAGAAAGTGCTGACCTGTTCTGAGTCCACTCACAGCCAGTGACACTTGCAAAAAACTCCCCAAACCATCTCAGATTTGGCTTCTGCAGCTCTTGGCCAATGTGGCTAAAGCTGGACACCTCCTTGGGACACTTGGATCATTTGTAAATGCAGCCTGCCCCGACTGTCCCTGAATAGCATCTGAAGTCTCTAGGAAGGTCATGGATCCTGAACAAAGTATCAAGGGTACCAAGAAGGCTGAGGGAAGTCCCCGGAAAAGGCTGACCAAAGGAGAGGCCATTCAGACCAGTGTTTCTTCCAGTGTCTCATACCCAGGCAGCGGCACGGCTGCTGCCCAAGAAAGCCCTGCCCAAGAGCTCCTAGCCCCACAACCCTTCCCAGGCCCCTCATCAGTTCTTAGGGAAGGCTCTCAGGAGAAAACGGGCCAGCAGCAGAAGCCCCCCAAGAGGCCCTCCATCGAAGCTTCTGTCCACATCTCCCAGCTTCCGCAGCACCCTCTGACACCAGCATTCATGTCTCCAGGCAAACCTGAGCACCTCCTGGAGGGGTCCACGTGGCAGCTGGTCGACCCCATGCGGCCTGGACCCTCCGGCTCCTTTGTGGCCCCTGGTCTCCATCCTCAGAGCCAGCTCCTGCCCTCCCATGCCTCCATCCTGCCCCCTGAGGACCTGCCTGGCATCCCCAAAATCTTCGTGCCTCGCCCCTCCCAGGTCTCCATGAAGCCCGCAGAAGAGGTGCACAAGAAGGAGAGGAAACCACAGAAACCGGGCAAGTATATCTGCCAGTACTGCAGCCGGCCCTGCGCCAAGCCCAGCGTGCTGCAGAAGCACATACGCTCACACACAGGGGAGAGGCCCTACCCCTGTGGCCCCTGTGGCTTCTCCTTCAAGACCAAGAGTAACCTCTACAAGCACAGGAAATCCCATGCCCACCGCATCAAAGCGGGCCTGGCCTCTGGCATGGGCAGTGAGATGTACCCCCCAGGGCTGGAGATGGAGAGGATCCCCGGGGAAGAGTTTGAGGAGCCTACCGAGGGAGAAAGCACAGATTCTGAAGAGGAAACCGGTGCCACCTCTGGGCACCCCACAGAGCTCTCCCCCAGGCCCAAGCAGCCCCTTCTCTCCAGTGGGTTGTACAGCTCTGGGAGCCACGGGTCCAGCCTCGAACGCTGTTCCTTGTCCCAGTCCAGCTCAGCCCAGTCTCTTGAGGACCCCCCTCCATTTGTGGAACCCTCATCTGAGCACCCCCTGAGCCATAAACCCGAAGACACCCACACAATTAAGCAGAAGCTGGCCCTCCGCTTGAGCGAGAGGAAGAAAGTAATCGACGAGCAGGCCTTTCTGAGCCCAGGCAGCAAGGGGAGTACAGAGTCTGGGTATTTCTCCCGCTCTGAGAGCGCTGAGCAGCAGGTCAGCCCTCCAAACACCAACGCCAAGTCCTACGCTGAGATCATCTTTGGCAAGTGCGGGCGGATCGGGCAGCGGGCCTCCATGCTGACAGCCACCTCCACCCAACCCCTGCTGCCCCTGTCCACCGAAGACAAGCCCAGCCTGGTGCCTTTGTCTGTGCCCCGCACACAGGTGATCGAGCACATCACAAAGCTCATCACCATCAATGAGGCCGTGGTGGATACCAGCGAGATAGACAGTGTGAAGCCAAGGCGCAGCTCTCTGTCCAGACGCAGCAGCATGGAATCCCCTAAGTCCAGCCTCTACCGGGAGCCCCTGTCATCCCACAGTGAGAAAACCAAGCCAGAACAATCACTGCTGAGCCTGCAGCACCCGCCTAGCACCGCCCCCCCTGTGCCTCTGCTGAGAAGCCACTCAATGCCTTCTGCCGCCTGCACTATCAGCACCCCCCATCACACCTTCCGAGGTAGCTACTCCTTTGATGACCATATCGCCGACACCGATGCCCTGAGCCGCAGCAGTCAAGTGTTTACCTCCCACCCCCGGATGCTGAAGCGCCAGCCAGCGATTGAATTACCTTTGGGAGGGGAGTACAGTTCCGAGGAGGCTGGACCAAGTAGCAAAGACCCAGCCTCCAAACCCTCAGAAGAACTGGAACCTAAGGAAAATGAACTTAGCAAAAAGAGCAAGAAGGGTTTGAAAACAAAAGGGGTGATCTATGAATGTAACATATGTGGTGCTCGGTACAAGAAAAGGGATAACTATGAAGCCCATAAAAAGTACTACTGCTCAGAGCTTCAGATCACAAAGCCCATCTCTGCAGGTGCTCATGCATCTCTGGAAGTAGAAAAGAGTCAGGCTGAGCATGAGCCATGGTCCCAGATGATGCATTATAAACTGGGGACCACCTTGGAACTTACTCCACTGAGGAAGAGGAGGAAAGAGAAGAGCCTAGGGGATGAGGAAGAGCCACCTGCTTTTGAGTCCACAAAAAGTCAGTTTGGCAGCCCCGGGCCATCCGATGCTGCTCGGAACCTTTCCCTGGAATCCACCAAGTCACCAGCAGAACCAAGTAAATCAGCACCCCCCTTGGAGGGACCCATGGGCTTCCAGCCAAGGACTCCAAAGCTAGGGTCTGGCTCAGAATCAGGGAAGGAGAGGAGAGCCACGTCCAAAGAAATTTCTGTCATCCAGCACACCAGCTCCTTTGAGAAGTCTGACTCTCTCGAGCAGTCCAGTGGCTTGGAAGGGGACAACAGATCTCTGGCCCCATTCCCATCTCCCCCACCTGCCCCACACGGACGCTCAGCTCACTCCCTGCAGCCCAAGTTGGTCCGACAGCCAAACATTCAGGTTCCTGAGATCCTGGTGACCGAGGAGCCCGACCGGCCAGACACAGAGCCTGAGCCACCCGCTAAGGAACCCGAGAAGACAGAGGAGTTCCAGTGGCCCCAGCGCAGCCAGACACTTGCCCAGCTCCCAGCCGAGAAGCTGCCACCCAAGAAGAAGAGACTGCGCCTGGCAGAGATGGCCCAGTCATCAGGGGAGTCCAGCTTCGAGTCCTCTGTGCCACTGTCTCGCAGCCCAAGCCAGGAGAGCAGCATCTCTCTGAGCGGGTCCAGTCGCTCAGCTTCCTTTGAGAGAGATGACCATGGGAAGGCCGAGGGCCCTGGTCCCTCATCTGACATTCGCTCCAAACCCTTGGGCACTCACATGCTGACTGTGCCCAGCCACCACCCTCATGCCCGAGAGATGCGGAGGTCAACCTCAGAGCAGAGCCCCAATATTTCCCATTCTGCCCACATGACCGAGACTCGCAGCAAATCTTTCGACTATGGCAACTTGTCCTTGACAGGCCCTTCTGCACAAGCCCCAGTGGCCCCTCCAGCTCCAGTGGCCCCGCCAGAGAGAAGAAAATGCTTTTTGGTAAGACAGGCCTCTCTGAGCAGGCCTCCAGACACAGAGCTGCAGGAGGCTACCCCCAAGGGAAGACAGGAGAGTGAAGAACCACCACCTCCATCCAGTAAACCTGCCGCCAAAAGCTCATTGCCCCAGACTTCTGCAGCAGGCACTTTGCATGGCGGGCACCCAGGAAGCAAGAGCCATGGGCAGGAAAGACCCCCGCTGGGGCCCACTACACCCTACACAGAATCACTGCAGGTGTTCCATCACCCCACAGCCCAGCCCTCCCTGCATGAGAAGCCGTACCTGCCCCCGCCTGTTTCCCTTTTCTCCTTCCAGCACCTCTTGCAGCATGAGCCGGGACAGTCCTTAGAATTCTTCTCCACCCAGACCATGTCCAGCCTCCTCTCCCCACCATACTCTGTGCCCCCACTTCCTCCCTCCTTATTTCAAACCCCACCACTTCCTCTTCAACCTGCTGTTTTGCACCCAGGCCAACTGCATCTCCCCCAAATCATGCCTCACCCAGCCACCATCCCTTTTCGGGAGCCCCCGTCTTTTATCCCCATGCCATACCCTCCTTCCTCAGCACTCTCTTCTGGATTTTTCCTGCCTCTGCAATCCCAGTTTGCACTTCACCTCCCTGGGGATGTGGAAAGCCATCTGCCCCAGATCAAAACCAGCCTGGCTCCTCTTGCAACAGGGAGTGCTGGTCTCTCCCCCAGCACAGAGTATAGCAGTGACATCCGACTGCCCCCCATTTCTCTCCCAGCCAGCACCTCAGATCCCACATCAGCCCCTCCTCTGGCCCTTCCTACCTGTCCAGACACCATGGTGTCCCTGGTTGTACCTGTGCGTGTTCAGACCAACATGCCATCCTATGGGAGTGCAATGTACACTACTCTTTCCCAGGTCTTGGTCACCCAATCCCAAGGAAGCTTAGCAACTATGGCTCTTCCCAAGTTTGAGGAGCCCTCATCCAAAGGGAAGACTGTGTGTGGGGCAGACATGCATGAGGTTGTGCCCGGGCCATCTGGGTTAAGTGAAGAGCAAAGCAGAGCTCTTCCAACTCCATACCTGAGAGTTCCTGTGACATTACCTGAAAGAAAAGGCACCTCCCTGTCATCAGAGAACGTCTTAAGCCTAGAAGGAGGTTCATCAACAGCAGGGGGAAGCAAACGTGTTCTTTCACCAGCTGGCAGCCTTGAACTTACCATGGAAACCCAGCAGCAAAAAAGGGTGAAGGAGGAAGAAGCTTTCAAGGCAGATGAAAAACTTGAGCTAGTAAAACCATGCAGTGTGGTTCTTACCAGCTCCGCGGATGGGAAGAGGCCAGAGAAGTCCTCAGACAGCCAGGGACAGGGCAGGAGGGAGCTAGAAATGCTGTCTTCAGATCCATCTGACCCAAAGGAAATTCCTACCCTCCCTCACTCCACATTGCCCCAGGGGACAGCCCCAGACTCAGAAGCTTTGAAAGAATATTCCCAGCCCTCTTGTAAACCTCATCGAAGAGGGTTGTCCCCACTGAAGAAAGAAGATTCCAAGGAACAACCTGACCTCCCTCCCCTGGCACCTCCCAGCTCTCTGCCTCTGTCAGAAATGCCCGCCAGACCAGCCAAGTTGCAAGAAGGTACGGACTCAAAGAAGGTACTGCAGTTCCCCAGCCTCCACACAACCACTAATGTCAGTTGGTGCTATTTAAACTACATTAAGCCAAATCACATCCAGCATGCAGATAGGAGGTCCTCTGTTTACGCTGGTTGGTGCATAAGTTTGTACAACCCCAACCTTCCAGGGGTTACCACTAAAGCTGCTTTGTCCCTCCTGAGGTCTAAGCAGAAAGTGAGCAAAGAGACATACACCATGGCCACAGCTCCACATCCTGAGGCAGGAAGGCTTGTGCCTTCCAGCTCCCGCAAGCCCCGCATGACTGAGGTAAGTTCAGCCTTGTTTTTCTTCTCAGTATTGATTGTAAAAGTCCTTGCTGAACTTTTAAAGCCACATTTTCCTTAGGTTCCATATGCAGAACTAGAGCCAGATAAGTGGGCAGATTTCCTCTCTGGGAGCTGAAACTAGCCACATTACAAAAAAAAAAAAAGCATGTTTATTTGATCTGTCAGTGTCTGCCTCACACCATTGGAACAGATAACATTTCAATGAAGTTAGCTATAAAGTGGTCCTGCTTTCCCGTGAACTTCTATTATGAAGTCAAAGATACAATCTCAGCAAGAAAAAAAGACAATTCTTCAAGAGACTGAGTTGGAAAATTTGACCAACAGGAATGGCCTATAGCAATTTTAGGACTTTATACCACCCCTTCAGTTAAAATATCACGGCATTGTTCTCTCTTGTCTTGTTACTCTTTTCCTGCTTTTCTTATTCCCTACATCTATTATTTCCATTCTCTAGTACCACTTGAAATCTTCCCATTTCCAGAGATGCTAGAATTTGACACAACTCCTGAAATACTCCTTCTTTCTCTTCTGCGAATAGGATATTATACATGTACAGAGAACTGAGCCGCAGTATCTCTCTTTAAATGAAAATATCGCTCACTGTTTGACCCGTCTATGCTATGTAGTAAGGTTAGGCTCTCACTAAGGACCTGTACAAACACCTTAATTGCCTCTGACCTGAGGTTACAACAATCAGGAGCTATAAATTTTCCAGCAAGAGGTCCTGGAGATTCAGGAATTCCAAATTTGCGTCAGACAAAAGACACCTCCATACACTGACAAGGCTAGCCTAGGGGCTCAATGCATGATATGTTCTACTGATTTGGCATTTGTGAAATAACAACAATTAGTCTTGTCTATTCCGCAGCCCCACTGCTCACTGTACTGGGCTTTTGTATCCAGTTATGGGCTTACCTCCACTTGTGAGATAGCATTACCATCCCTATTGTATACATTAGGGAACTGAGGGTCAGAGACTCTCAGTGGCGAAAGTTTGACAGACCCACAATTGGAACTTAGACCTGTTTGACTCCAAAGACTCTATTGTCCTTCTTTCAATTATTTGACGAGACAAAACCTTAAGAGATGATTGCAAATTTAAAGATGTTCATTAGCATGTCTTCAGACCAGATAGATGCTTTGATAATATCAAGCTTAAATTCTTTAACCTAAATTCATATTGCAGAATAGTGAGCAAAGCTGTATTTTATAACTTCCCATACATTCATATCTTCCTCTTCTTTTATCATTGAGTAAATGGTCTGCATTGAATTTGTTCTTAGCTTGGCCAGATATTCTTCACGGAGCTACTTTCCAAATTTGTTCTCTGGATGTCTTTGTCCCAGTCTACAGTCATCCCTAACCAAGGTTTCCACTTCTGCCATAAACATCACACTGATTTGCTCTCAAGTGCCTCTTTTAAGCTGTGGCTACTTCCAAGATGCTATTGTAATTATATTCATGCTTATAACTTTTGGGGTACCTACTGTGTGTCAGGTACTATGCTAAACTTTTATCTTCATAACCACCTTGAAAATTTGTATGCAATATCATCATTTTTGGATGAGGAGACCAAAACACAGAGAGGTTAAGTAAGTTGCACAAGGTCACACAGTAAACCCACAGCCTGGATGCAAAATTAAGTCTCGCTCCAAAGCCCTTTTGAATGATCTAGGCTGCCTTTATTTTCTAATGATTGAAAATTACACAAATTCTTTTTTAAGAAAAAGAAAGCATTAATTTGGTTTAATTGGATCTGGAAATTATTTGTTTAAAATGTATCTTTCTTAAAATAAGCTAAAACCTGCAAACTTTTTCTTGGAATATTTTGTTTGGTTCAATGGCATGTTTCCTGCCAAAAGTGCACCAATTGGGTAAGTTAATGTAACTACATGGTCTGTGACTTGAGAACTTTATACAGTTACCCCTCTCTCTGGCCTCTGCTTACATATCTGCAGTGATGGAGAACTTACTACCTCCTGATAAGACCCAATCCATCTTTGGATGGTGCTTTAAGAAAGTTCTTTATTATACCGAGGTGACATTTTTCACCTTGTAGCTTCCATTGTCTGTTAGTAGTTCTGAAAATGTCCTTTGTCTTACTTAGGATTTGGAAGCCCTTCCTAACCATCTTCCTGAAGGTCTTGCTCAACTTATCATGTTTGAACTTGGTCATAGATAATTTCTTCTATGTATAATCCCTGGAGAAACCCAAGCTTGTTTAAGAGTCCGTTCTGTAGCCACACTGCTTTCCCCAACCTTCTCCTTCCATTTGTTCTCCTTGGAGATCATTTGGACAACCACATAGCACTGTAACAAAGAGATTAAGAACAAAGGATTGAGGTGCAAACTTGCCCAGATTTGAATCTCACTACCTCACCTATAGCTACATGACCTTGGACCAATAACTTAACCTCTCTATGTCTTGGTTTCTTCATCTGTAAAATAGACAATAATTATACCTACCTTATAGTACTGTGGGGATAATTAAATGAGTTAAAATATGCAAAGCATGCTTAGAACAGTAAGCATGATATTGGCTCTCAGTAAATGTTTTTAGCTATACTCATTCATATTATTATCATTGAAAGCCAGAATGGATTCCTGGTCCCTGTGCAATCCCACACTGTGTTTCCTGGTAGAGTGGTGCATTGCCATCCAAACCAGCCTCCTCCAGCTTAGCTCAGACATCAGAGCAGGCTGTGAGGGAGAAGCAGTTCCTTTACCTGTGGGAGGCCCATTGGCCATTTCATGATTGGTCTAGAAGATCACAGGCAAGGGTGAGAGTGGAAACCCACAGGTATTGTAGAAAGTCAGCTGCCTTCTGCCAGAGCATCAGTCCAAATTCTTGCTTGGCTTTCACTATCCACTTCCAATTCTGAAGACATTAGTTGGGGGTCAGTCACCAAATCATAGAAATAGTCCTGGAATGGATCTTCATGATCCCTCTTAGACTCTGAGTTGAGGCCCAGAGGGGCGATTGAGTTTGCAGTGGTGCTAGAACTCAGACTCCCTAATTCTCAACCAGGTACCCTCTACCTAACACCATCTTTCCTGGTAGGAGCAGGGGTGGTGGGTGGCATAGGGGACTGAAGTTCTTAGGTTATCGTAGCAGTGGGAAATGTGATTGTTTCTCCCACTAGCTAGAAATGGCATAGCTTCCCATGACCTCATGGATGGCAGCATGAAGTAGGTAGGATGGCTCTCACTCCTGGCACTGCTGGCCCCAGACCCCAGCACGTCATCTCTGCTCCCTACCCCTGCCACTACTGGAGGGTTTAGAGGACATGTTCTTGAGATAACAGGAGATGTGAGGGAGCTCAAGATCAATGCCAGCATCCCTATTAAGCCAGTTCTCATAAGTGAGATCCATAGCTCTCTACAGAGCAGGGTTCCCTTAATTCCACACCTAGAGCTCACATGGCCTCCTTATGCATGAGGCCCTCAGGCTGCCTCCTGGCCTTTGTTACTAGCTCAGCAGAGCAAGGGTCCTTGAAGCAGAGACCTGTGCTGTGCTCCCAGCCCTGCCCCTTACTTCCTAGGTGACCTTGGCTTTCTGATCTATAAACAAGAATTGGACCAGTTAAGCTCCAAAAGCAGAACAGAGACTTCATTTCTTTGATCCACATTCTTCTCTGAGATGGACCCTGTTTGGGGTGCTGGGGCAATGGGGGAGACCAAGATGAAGACCCCTCCCCAGGAGCTCCCAGACTAGTGTAGAAGGATAGATAGTGAACACAGGTCTTGTGGGAAAGTTAACTTGAAAATGCTTTGACACCAGCTAACCATGTGGCCTTGGAGAAGGGAATCCTCTCTGGGAATCCGTTTCCTTAATTCTGTTAAGTGGGGCTAATCACCTCTTAACAGAGGAGTGTGAAGACTGAGGATGTGTGGGTGTGTGGTGCCAGGGAAAGCATCATCATTATCATCATGATACTGCACCTGACTGAGGATGAAAATGTAACCAGCAATGATTTTGTCATTCCTGCACTGGGCCAGGTTCACCTCCCTTCACTGGTTTCCCCAGAAGACCAGAAAGATCTAGCTAGAGTGGAGAAGGAAGAAGAGAGGAGAGGGGATCCGGAGGAGGATGCTCCTGCCTCCCAGAGAGGGGAGCCGGCGAGGATCAAAATCTTCGAAGGAGGGTAAGAACTGTTTGGTTTCCATAGTCTGGCGGCCATCTGTGTTCTGGGGCGGCGAGTGTCTCACTTGGCAGTGCTGTGCCCACAGGCACCCTATGGCCCCAGCAGTGCCTTTCAGCGGAAACCACCTTGGTGGATTCTCAGGCCCATCTGCCTGAAAGCACTGGGGGCCTCTTTGGTGGGGACAGGCCATGCTGGGTATTTGTTGAGGACTGGAAGCGGCGGCAGCATGTATTCCCAAAATGTCACCTCTCAGCATCTTAGTTTTCCACAGAGCATTCAGGCTCTGCTGTTCACAGGGCTGACCACATGTTATGCACACCTACTGTTGACACTGGCCCCCATTCTGACTGGCTGGGGCCAAGGGCTCATTGGTTGATGAACACTCTGAATATCATCCCTAGTTACTCACCTTTGATGCTTGTCTTTGGGAACCTCATGATCTAAACATCTCAGAACTCACATTTTGGGGGATTCTCTGGGCTCTCAGAGGGTGCCTTGTTTCAGATGTGCATTGTGGAATTTTTGTGCCAGCTGTGTTCTGTGTGGCCACGTGTTTGCTCCCTGGGATTTGGGTGTGTGTGAGCAGGTCCCATGGCGTCTGTCTCAGGGTCCTTTGTCTGTGTCCCTGGTGTGATCAGGGTGGCCATGGTATTGAAGGACAAGAAGTTGGGGAAAACTTAACCTCCCAAAGAGGACAATCCCTGTGCACCTCAGCCAACATGGGCTGTCGTGGAGACCTCTGATTTTCCAGCACACACAAGGGCCTAGCTCCTAGGGTCTAAATAGGAGGTGTGGGAGTGCTCTGTAAGTTGGGGAGAGCAGAGATGGCCACACCCACTGAAGCTGCCAGTTGGCATCCTCTGGCGGCACTGACCAGCGGGGGCTCTCAGGAAAGGGGATGTCTGGAAACCTGGAAGCAGGGTTGTCACAGTGACAGAGAGGATGTCTGAGTGACAAACAACCCTGAAACATGATGCTTCTGAAGACCAACAGTGGCACTGTTGAGAAACACTGCACCAAAGGACCGTTAAAATGCGAACCTCGCTCCCTGTTGAATGGGTGGGATCCTCTCCTACTGCGTGGTTAGAGCGCCCTCGTGTGTCTCTGTGTGCTCCTACCACGGGGTCCCTGAAAGACCACACAGAGAGGTTTGAAACCAAGAGTGATGGCTGGTCACAGCAACTGGCCCCTAGGGGATGCAGAGCTTCTTCCCACCCCCAGCAACCTTCTGGGTGCTGAAGAGGTTTGCTTCTGCCCTGAGAAGCAGGCACCACCAAGCTGGGCACCTGGTTCCCTGAGACCATCTCCTGCTGCCCTCATCCTCTGGGGAAGCCTGAGCCTCAGAAGGGCAGCTGGCAGGAGTCAGGCCTGCCCACCCAGCCACCTGCTGGGAGTCTCTGCTTGCAAGGTCCCCTTCCACTGAAAGGGGAAAGATTACACCTGCACCTTGCTCCTCCATCTCTTACAGGTCTCCCCACCTGGTCTGTTTCAGAATTTCCCTCTGGAACAGATTCGATCACCCTTGGCAAACAGGTGTCACACTCACCTCTGTTCCCCCTGCCCCCACGGAGACCAGCCCCTCCTACCTCTCCAACTCACAGTTTCCCTGTTTGTCAAAGGGGCATAATATTACTAGCATATCCCGTGGGATTTTCCAAGGCCCCCATGAGACCCCTGTGACGGCTGTGGTTCCCAGGTGCTCAGCAGACATCGGTGCACGTTATCATTGGTATATTCATCTCTTTTATCTCCCACGATGATAATCTCATTTTGTTCCTCCCGCTGTGGAAAATATTCTCTTTCAACTGGTCACATCCAATTTGAGCGCATAAAGGGTTTGTGTAGTGTCTCCAGTCAGATCCTTTTCTCTCCCATCCTGACTGTCCTGGCGGGGCCCCGACTGGGCCTCCCCTCCCACCCCCACACCTGGCAATCCCTCTACATCCATATTTCTCTTGGGACTGGCATCACCCCCCAGCAGTGTTTGGAAATGGAGGGGGAAGAGGAGGACGGTGTTAGGATTGTCATATAACTGGGGGCCCCCTGGCACTTCAAGGATAGAGCTAGGGATGCTGATAATCATCCATTCAACCCACCATATAACCACGTGTCCCTTCAATTTACCAACGCACCCCCTGCCCAGAAGCACTGAGTAGAGACTTGGGCTATTCCAGAGCAGATTCATCTGTGGGCACACCAGGTTTTTGCCTTAGACTAAAAGTTCTTTCTTTTACTTGTTTTCTTTCTTTGCTAACACATGAACATTTCTACTTCACTCCAGCACATGTCTGTGATGGGTCTGCAATGGAGCTCTGTTCCTTGGATCTACTGAGGGATCCAGGCTGGTGGAGGCCAAGAGGAGAAGGAAATGAAAAAGAGAGAGAGAGAGAATTACACATTGGCTCTTAAGGCTTCCACCCAAAAGCTTCTGCTCATACTTACTGGCAGAGCAAGTCACATGGCTGCACCTAACTCCACAGGAGTAGGGAAGCACAGTCCTACCTTGTGCTTGGGAGAACGGGAACTTTTTGGTAGGAAGAGCTAAGGACCTTCTGATCAGTTTAACGTATGCATGGTATGTTCACTCAGCAGTGTTTCTGAGATGTGTTCGTGTTGATACATGTTGGACATTGACCCCTGTGAATTGCATGGATTTCCTGGCACAGGCTGCACCTCCCCATCGCTTCTGCACCTGAGCAATGCCTGCACCTCTCAGGCAGCCTCTGGGAGTGCCCACCAGGACTGAGGTGGTTCTCTCACCCAGCACCCTTGCATTCATTGCCTTGCTGGTTTAGAAGGGCTCTTTTGTGAAGCATTGTTGTTTTCACACATACAAAGTTATATTGTTCCTTGAGGGTAATGACTATATTGTCCTAGCTCAAGTTCACTTGTTGCAAGGAAAGCTGGGAACTCCTTACCGTGGACTGATGTGGAAAAGGAAGATATTGGAATTGAACTACCCAGCTGCCAAAAGTGGTAGTCCAAGCCCAGTTGGGGGTGGATTGTTGGTGCTGAAGTCCAAAGGGAATGATGAGGTCAGATGCATAATCCAGAGAAACTAGGCCCAGCTGGGGTAGAGGTACTCAGAAAGGTGGCCATGGGCAGGGGAAGGGGTGGTTCAGGTTTAGAGAGGCAGCTCCACCTCAGCTGAGACCTAGAGTGCAGCCAGGTAGATGCCCAGTTGTTGGCTGGGCCAGTGGGGGTGGGGGAGGGTGACTCTCAATCATGGAGTTGCCCAGAGCTGCTCCAGCCATCAGACCTTTGGCAGAAGGAGTCCATGCTCGACCCCAGGGCTGCTTTCCTGGACTGCTCAGTTACTGCACCAAAGCTTAAGGTTTCCACCTTAAAAAACAGGCCTTTAGCTAAAGGGCTAAACATCACCAGATGTTTCTGTTCCCTTCAAAGAAAAACTCATAAGGAGCTAACTGTGCTGCTCACCCACCTCTTTCCTCCCGTCCTCCTCACACCCATTCCAGTTTGGGCCCCTCACACCTCGGAAGCGGTCTGGTCTAGATCAGCAGTGGCCTCCATCTTGTAGAAGCGAGAGGTCGGTTCTCACTTCCCTTCTCTCCTGATCTGCTGTCAGCATTTGACATTCAGCTTGTAGCATTTTATCTACTTCATTTCCAGGACATTATCTTTCTTGATCTGCCTCCTTGTCTGGCTATACTTTCTTGTGGCCTTTGGTGATTCCCATCATCTCTAAACACCAGGGCCCCATGGCGCTCAGCCTTGGGCTCCTCTCTCCTCCTCTAAACTCACTCCCAGGGTGATCCGTCCTCCATCAAGAGGCTCATGACTCAGACTCCTATCTCCATGGACATCTGCCCTGAGCTCTGTGTCACTTAGCCAGCTATGTGTGACATACCACCTAGATATCCAGTGAACTCATCCTTAGCACACAGCACAGAGCATGCTGAAGAGCTGTGACTCAGAAACAGTCCTTGAAAAACTCACTTCAAAAGTTTACATAATTCAGTATCGTTCCATTTGAAAGTATTACATTTTTAACAACTGTACTTATCTATCTCATTTATTGCCATTAGCTGAATTTATTGTATTCAGGTTTTAAGAGTTCATGCAGTGTGCCCAGCATGTGTTGTTTGATGGTGTAGCTATATTTTTTAAATTGTGTGTGTGTGTTATGAAATAGTGACTTGAAGAGAATAGTTTTAATTTCAAAAAATTTATTTTTTCTTTTATTTATGTATTTATTTATTTATTTTTAGAGACAGAGTCTCACTTTGTCACCCTTGGTAGAGTGCTGTGGTGTCACAGCTCACAGCAACCTCCAGCTCTTGGGCTTAGGTGATTCCCTTGCCTCCGCCTCCCAAGTAGCTGGGACTACAGGCACCTGCCATAACGCCCAGCTATTCCTTTGTTGCAGTTCAGCCAAGGCTGGTTTTGAACCCACCACCCTCGGTATATGAGGCTGGTGCCCTACTCACTGATCCACAGGTGCCACCAGAGTCTCACTATGTTGCCCTTGGTAGCATGCTATGGCATCTTAGCTCACAGCAACCTCAAACTCTTGGGCTCAAGTAATCCTCTTGCCTCAGCCTCCAGACTAGCTGGGACTACAGGCATCCACCATAACATCCATCTATTTTTTTAGAGACAAGGTCTTGCTCTTGCTCAGGCTGGTCTCAAACTCCTGACCTCAAGCAGTTCCCTGGTCTCAGTCTCCCAGCACTCTAAGATTACAGGTGTGAGCCACCATCCCAGCACTAATTTTAAAAAATTGAAAGATCACTTTCTTTTATAACAATGTTTCATAAATCCATTTCTTCTTGGACTTTGAAACCCAGAGTGTAGCATATTTTTCACCCAAAATATCTATTCTGCCTAGTCCCATCTTGCAGCAAACTTCAGATTTAAGAATATGCCTTTGGGAGTATTCGTTATTACCTCTGTGTATTTATTGGGGGGCAAATTGATTAAACTACGAATTAAATAAATAGTGATGACTTGCACCCTCCAGCATTTCTTATTCCCTTCCCTTCCCTGCTTTATCTCTCTTGACAGGGCAGGGATTGTATCTTGTTTTATCCTCAGTGCTAAGAATATTGCCAGGCCCATAGGCAGCACAGGAGTGAATGTTTATTAAATGTATCCACTGAGACCTCCCATGAGGGGGCAGGTCCCTGAACCCAGCAGCTGTTAGAATCTGAGAGCCAGATTAAGGATCTGTGTGACAGGAAGAGGCAAGGAAACAAACAGCGCCATGCCAGGCCAGGCCAGGTAGCACCATCCATCACCCTGAAGTCAGGCTTGGTCTGAGAAAGGTGAAGCCAGGTGACCTTCACTGCAGCAGGCAAGTGGAGTAGGGGCAGATGGCTCTTGTTTGCTTACCAGTCTTATTCTTTTTAATTTTTAATTTTTCATTATTATGGGCACATAAGAGTTGTATATATTTATAGTGTACCTGAGATGCTTTGATACTGGCATATAATGTGTATTACTGAAATCAGGATAATTGCATTATCTATCACCTCGGGCATTTATTATTTCTTTGTATTAGAAACATTCCAACTTCACGCTTCTGGTTTTTTAAAAATATACCCTAACTTATTGATTATAGTCACTTTGTTGTGCTGTCAAATATTGTTTATCCTGTCTAACTATATTTTTGCACTTATTCACCATCCTCACTTTATCCCCACTCCCTGCTACTCTTTGCAGCCTCTGGTAACCATCCTTCTGGTCTCTGTCTCCATGAGAGTGATTGTTTTTATATTTAGCTCCCACATGAGTAAAAACGTGCAATATTTGTCTTTCTGTACTTGGTTTATTTCACTTAATATAACATAATATTAACATAATATTGTGTAGTTACATCCATGTTGTCACAGATGGCAGGATTTCATTCTTTGTTAGGACTATATAATATTCCATTGTGTGTATTGGACCAGAATTTCTTTATCCACTCATCCATTAATGGGCACTTGGGTTGATTCCAAATCTGGGCTATTGTGAACAGTGCTGCAGTACACATGGGAATGCAGACATATTTTGATATAGTGATTTCCTTTCTTTTGGATATATACCCAGCAGTGGATTGCTGGGTCGTAGGGTGGTTCTATTTTCAGTTTTTTGAGGAACTTCCATACTGTTCTCCGTAATGGTTGCACTAATTTGCATTCCCACCAACAGTGTATGAGGGTGCCCTTTCTCCACTTCCTCGCCACCATTCATTATTCCCTGTCTTTTTGATAACAGCTATTTTAACTGCAGTGAAATGATATCTCATTCTAGTTTTGAGTTGCATTTCTCTGGTGACTAATGATGTTGAGTATTTTTTCATATACCTGTTGGCCATTTGTCTGTCTTCTTTTGAGAAATATCTATTCAGATTATTTGGCCATTTTTAATTGGATTATTTGATTTTTTCTATTGAGTCATTGGGACTCGCTATATATTCTACTCATTATTTCTTTCTCATTTCTAGATGGGTAGCTTGCAAATATTCCCTCCCATTCTGTGGATTGTCTCTTCCCTTTGAGTGTTTCCTTTGCTGTGCAGAGGGGTTTTTTAGCTTGATATGATCCCATTTGTCCAATTTTGCTTTGTTTGCCTGTGCTTTGGGGTATTATTCAAGAAGTCTTTGTCCAGATCAATGTCTTGAAGAATTTCTCCCATGTTTTCTTTTAGTAGTTTCATAGCTTCTGGACTCAGATTATGGTCTTTAATCCATTTTTTATTACATTTTTGTATATGATGAGTGGCAAGGGTCTAATTTCATTCTTCTGCATATGGATATCCAGTTTTCCCAGCACAATTTATTAAAGAAATTGCCTTTTCCCCACTATATGTTCTTGGAAACTTTGTTGAAGATGAGTTCACTATAGATGTGTGAATTTATTTCTGGGTTCTAGTCTGTTCCTTTGTTCTATGTGTATGTTTTTATGCCAATACCATGCTATTTTGGATAGTACAGCTCTGTAGTATAATTTGAAAGAAGATAATGTGATTCCCCCAATTTTGTTATTTTTGCTCAGGATGGGTTTGGCTATTCTAGGTCTTTTGTGGTTCCTTATGAATTTTAGGATTATTTCTTTCTATTTCTGTGAAGAAGGTCCTTGGTATTTTGATAGAATTTCTTGCTGACCTTCCTGCCCTGGAAATGTTAAAGGTAAAAATGAAACACGTGATGCCACAACGGGCTGGCTTGTGGGCTGCCAGCTCCCAGGCTAGGGCATGGCTGGAGCAGAGCCTTTTGTGCTCTTCTTAGAGAAGAAGAGGATCCTAGAGGCGGACAATCCAGCTCTGGATGGGGACTGCTCTTCTCCTTGGGTGGGCCCTGGCCGTCAGTGCTCTGCCTTCTTCCCGAGACTGTGTGCCTGGATCAATCTTTCATTCTCAGCCATCTCCCTGGAGATGTAGATGAGTAGCTCTGAGCATTCCCAGTGGGCTAGGGAGTGAATTGTCCAAACTCCATCACATGAGCCCATGCTGGGTTTTATCTTTTCATTAGGCTCCCAAATTCTATTGCTCCCTCTCACCCAGGGAATATGACCAGGGAAGTGAGGGAGAGTGGGATACAGAGAGTCCAAGTGAGATATCCAGTGGCTGGGACCAGGGACATGGCAATGAAGATGGAGAGAGGAGATACAGGACTTCTGATGAACATAGACGTGAGAAGGAGAAGGCTGGACTTGAAGATGACTATCATTGAGGATGGTGGTGTCATTTGTGGGGCAAGGAAGAGGGGAGTGAGAAATAGGTTTGCGGAAGGAGAGATCCAAATGTGGTAAACGTTTTAATTTGGAGATGCCAGTCCAAGTGGGAATGAATGTTCAGGAAGGCATTAGGCAGACACACCCAGCAGTAAGAACAGAGACCGAGGGTAGAAATACACTTTGGGGAGTTGTCAAAAAGTGTATTTTTGACAAAAAAAATGTATTTTTCCATGCCATCAATATGTAGATGCAATTTAGGGCTATAGGACAAGATGGGGCCACCTTAGGAGGTAAGAGAAGAGAGAAAAGAAAAAGGTATCCAACCCGAGACACACCAGTGTGTAGAGACACACCTGCAAAAATGGTTCAGAAGGAATAGCCAGAGAAGCAGAAGGAGATCCAGCAAAGTGTGAAGCCTACCAGGCAACAGCATGAGTCTCAGGGAGGGCATGCTCAGCTGAGCTAGTGCTGCTCAGAAGCCAGGTCGGTGAGGACAGGCAATGTCTGCTGGTTAGAGCCCTGCAGGGGTCACTGGTGACTTTGATAGAAACTGTTTCCATGATGATGGAATTGCAAAGGCAAGGGCTGAAATGAGGAATAGAGGTGGTGTGTATAAACTCCTGTCCTAAAAGGGAGGAGGGAAGCAGTGAAAAATGGGCGAAGTGGCATGTGGAGGAGTGTGAGGTTGAGGGAGTAGATATTTGAACTAAAGGGTCCTTGTGCACAAGTGTGCCACTCAGGATAATTCACACCAAGGGGAAGGTGACAATGCCAGCAGAGAAGGGGCAGAGCGCAGGAGCAAAGTCCCAAGGAAGATGTGGAAGTGACCTGAGGCACTGACAAGAAGCAGGCCCTTCTCCGGTAGTGGCAGCAGGAAAGGAAGATGCTTGTTTGGAACTGGGAAGCAGGCAAAGTTTCCCTGAATTGAGCCCCAATTCAGGCCCCTTTTTGCCATTCTGAGCCACCTATGTGCCCCAGGTCTTTACCCACAATGCATTTGTGAATGGCTATTTTGAAAACAAGAGGTGAGAAACTTCTGTTCCTAGGAAACTGCTTAGATTCTTGGAAGTTATTCCTTTGATTATCCCCCAAATAAAACTATTAGGTGATAGTCTAGCTAGATTGACTCCATGCTAGCCTATCTTTCCTCCAAGGACACAAAAGACTTGGAGGCATCAGAGAAAGCTGATTATGTCACTGAGAACAGAGAGAGAGACACGAGGGTTGAGGTAGAAAGAGAAAGAGAGGAGGAGAAGGAGGAGGGAAGATGGGACAAAGGGAGGGAAGGAAAGAAAGAAAAAAATGTGAAAGGCAAAATGGAAAGAAAAAGACATGGATTGTGGGGCAGACTGACTACCTGAGTATGCTGGGGCCAGGAAGGAAGAAAAGAAGAAAAGGAAGGAAGAGAGGGAGAGAAGAAGGGAGGGAAGGAAGGAAACGTGAAAAACGAAAATTGGAAAGAAGAGGACATTTTGATGTATTGACCGTGGGGCAGACTTAGAGTCTGAGTGTGCTGGGGCCAGAGTCCTCCTGAGCATGTCAGTGATGACCTCGTTGTGTCCTATTAACATTTAAAGGTGGATGTATTTTTCCATGCAGGCAATGCTTTCAGCTCCTAGGTAGGAGGGATCCGGGGCAGCTGGTGATAACCCCCGGAGAGCTGCAGCTGCAGTGGGAATGTAGCATCCCCTGGACCTGACGATGTCTACCTGACTCCCTGCCTCGGTTCCTGTCCTGGGGAATCAGGCTACTCTCCCAGGAGGAAGCTGACTTTCCTTGTCCGCTGTGGCCTGAGCTCACTCTCTCCATCTCTTACTCCCTTTCAGTTTTCATTTTTACAAAAGTCAACGCATGCATGGAGTATAAAGAAACAAATATTTTCAAGCTGGGCGTGGTGGCTCATGACTGTAATCCTAGCAATCTGGGAGGCCAAGGCAGGTGGATAGCTTGAGCTCATGAGTTCAAAACAAGCCTGAGCAAAAGCAAGACCCAATCTCTACTAAAAAATGAAAAACCGAGGAAAGAGGATCGCTTGAGCCTAATTTGGAGGTTGCTGTGAGTTATGACGCCACAACACTCTATGCAGGGTGACAGCTTGAGACTCTGTCTCGTTAAAGAATCAAGTAGTTTCATAAATTTTGTTATAGAAAATAGGAGTATCCTTCCTCTTTGCCTATATTTTCTTCCCCCCACCCAACTTCAGAAGCAAAAGCTTTCATCTCTTGTAGCTGATGACCCTGATTTACCACCACATCTCTAAATAACATGCATGGGTCCCTTGGACTTGGCTTTTCAGCTTCCAGCATTATCTACTGACTAAAGAGCCTTTCTGCCTTCCATGCTCCCCTCCCACAGCCCCCATCCTCTCATCCTCTCATTACTGTTGTATCATGTATAATTCACGGCTAAGTCATAAAACCAACTGAGTTACTTTTTCTTTCCTGTATTTTCACTGCAGATAATAAATGCATGTGTGTGTGTGTGTGTGTGTGTGTGTGTTTAACTGCACTTAGTTTCCTATATATCTGTCAACAATCCAACCCCAAATTCTCACCTCACCCAAATCTTCCCTCAAGATATTCAAGAGATCCAGACACGGGCACTGTGCATGCTCCATCTTGCTGTGTTTTTCTGGAAGCTCCACACTGCCCTGCTATCTGCGGGTCTCCCTTCACCCCATGCTAGAGACCTTCTTTCTGGAACCTTCTGTCTTCTTTGACCTTGGTTTACATCCTCATTTTCACAGAGACTATTCTTCAGTGTGGTGTTCTTCAGAGGGTACATGAGAGATAAATATTTAGACCCTTTACCTGTCCAAAAATGTTGGATATGTATTTATTCTGCTTTGCAGCTGATTGAAATGTAGACTTTTTTTTTTTGGAGACAGAGTCTCACTTTCTTGCCCCCACTCAGCAGAGTGCCATGGTGTTATAGCTCATGGTAACCTTAAATTCTTGGGCTCAAGCAATCCTCTTGCCTCAGCCTCCAAGTAGCTGGGACTCCAGGCACCTGACACATCATCTGGCTATTTTTTAGAGATGGGGTCTCGCCTGGCTCAGGCTGGTCTCAAACTCAGGAACTCAAACAGTTCACCTACCTCAGCATCCCAGAGTGCTAGGATTACAGTCATGAGCCACTGTGTCTGGCCAAAATGTAGGATTCTTCATTGGAAATCATGTTCCTTCAGAGTTTTGAACACATTGCTCCATTGCATTCCACCTTCTGGGGTTGCATTAAAAATTCCAAATCCATTCTGACTCTTACTTCATTCTCTGTGACTTTCTTAGATCTTCTCTTCATTCCCAGAGGGAGAAATTATGCAGGGATGGGTCTGGGTATGGGTGGGTTTTCTCACTCGGTGGCCCTTTCAATCTGGTGACCCTGGGACTTATGCTTTGAGAAATTGCCTTGAATTTCTTGATGATTTCCTCTTCTCTCTCAAGGACTCGTGTTGTTTGGAGGTTGGGCCTCAGGTCTTATTCCTTGAGTTTTCACACCTTCCTATCGGATTTCCCATTGCTGTGTACATACTATCCCTGGACTTGGAGAGCTTCCCCCTATTTTGTCTCCAATTGCTCCATTGCATTTTTCATTTCTACAATCACAGTTGTAGTTTTCAGGACCTCTTTTTTTTCTGAAAGTTCCCTTTAATAGTAATCTATTCTTATTTGATGGAATCCAATATCTTGTCTCTCTGAGGCAATTAATCTTGTTATTGTTGGTTGTGATTTTAATTTTGATTTGGTTTTGGTTTTCTTTTCTGCATGATTTCTGTTTCTCTTGTGCTTGTTCATACAAATACTTTTTAGCCATGGAACTCATTCCTTCAAAGAACTTTTCCAAGAAGGTCACCCTTTCAGCTCTTCCCATGGGCCTCAGGAACTGAGTGGCACCTCCCTGATCTCCTGGGATTTGGAGACCCTGATGGGAAGTAGCAGTGCTCTCGAAGGTCTTTGAGCTTCGGACTGAGAGTCAGATTCTAACTCTGCCTCCAGTAATTACTGCCCAGTCCCTTTGCTCGCTGAACCTAATTTTCTTAGGGGTAATGGGACCTGTTTACAGAATCATTGTGAAAAGTGAACAGTAAGATGAGGGTTTGGCTATCCCAGGTCTGACGTATAGGAAGAAGACTGCAAAGGAGGCATTTTCTTACTTCCTTCCTCCTTCCTTTCTTCCTTCTTTCATTCCTTCCAACAGCATTATTCTGATTTTCTCTAGGCTAAGGTGGTCTTTCTACCCAGGCAGTAGAGAGCTGCTGAAGGCTATACATCTGAGTGTGTCTTTGATGTACATTTCATCTACATCACTGTACACTGAAATGATGTACAGTGTGCCCACTGTGACAGCACATCAGATAAGAAAAAATATTCTACTCTAATTCTGTAACTGCATTGAGCCATGGACTATAAGAATGAAAACCAAAAGGAAAAATGACATGTGGGTTGTCGGACAGATGGAGTGTCTGAGAGCAGGGTTGAGTGTGGGTGCACCTCAATTCTCTCTGTTGCAAATCACAGGAAACTGTTACCTTTTCCATATTTGAAATGAGGAGTCCTGCAGGAGGGAAGGCCATGAGGTCTGAGAAAGGGCTTGCATTCTGGGCTTTGAGTCCTGACTCAGCCATCATTAGCTTTATGACCTTGGGAAGTTCTTTTGTTCCTTTAGCCTGGTTTTTCTCACCTATAAAAAGAGATGATGGGCATGTGGTTTGGAGGAGCCAGCTCTGGTTGTCATGACATGAGCTGTAGGGCCTTTCCAGCTCTTGTCAGCTGATAGGCTGCTTCTGTCATCATCATATTATTATTATTTCAAAATACTAAAGGGAGACAAATGTTTTTGCTGCATGGATAACTTTTGTAATTCTTGAGTCAGGGTTATTAGTGTGCCCATTACCTGAATGGTGTTCATTGTACCCATTTGGTAGGTTTTTGTCCTTCCCTTCCACCCCTCTTCGCCCTTCCTGACTTCCAATGACTTTTATTTCCCTCTGTGGCCTTGTGTGCCCAGCCAATGGGCTATGTCTACTTGGCACTAAATACTGGGATGTTGCTCAGAGAGTCTGTAGGAAAAGG
This sequence comes from Arctocebus calabarensis, assembly GCA_963573935.1. Taxonomy (NCBI): domain Eukaryota; kingdom Metazoa; phylum Chordata; class Mammalia; order Primates; family Lorisidae; genus Arctocebus; species Arctocebus calabarensis. The sequence continues at coordinate 47,992 of CAUYON010170349.1, forward strand.
CCCAGGTGAGGGAGCCATGTGAGCTACATCAAACAATGGTCACTCCCTAAGGATAAAGCAGCCTTTTTCAAAGGTCAGAGGACCTAATCTGAGCTCCTCTGCAGGCAGGGGGTCCTGGCTAGAGATGAAGCACCTGCTGGGAGGTGTTTCATTCAGAGCCCAAATTTGAACACACACAGAGGAGGGGATGAGGAGGACAAAGGAGTCACCAAGTGTCCAGAGGGCGCCCTAACCCCATAGGCCTGGATGAGGGAGAAGAGAATTATTCCCTGCCCATCCTGGAGTCTCTTGGAGTGGGAGAGGAGGCAGGCAAGGTGGATGATGAGTGGGAACCTGTTCCCAGCTACAGCAGTTCCTGGCTGTCCAGAGGGTGAAGGCCCAGTCCTGGGAGGGTGAAGGCCCCCCAGAGGCTGAAGGCCCAGTCCTGGAAGGCAGTGATGCTCTCTATAAGTCGGTCCCAGAGGCTTTCCAGCCTGGCTGTCTGCCCCATCCCACACGTACACAAAGCTCCAACCTCATCGGTCACCCTGCTTGGTGATCTTGGGTGCCTTTCACCACTTTGAGGGTAAAGGTGCATTTCATGGCTGTTAGGAACAGCCTGCGTAAGGCAGGTGTCTCAGTTTAGCAGTAGGTGACAAGGGCACAGCTTAGGCATCAGCTACACTTGGCTTTGTCACTGACTAGAAAGCCTCTTCACCTCTCTCAAATAGTATCTGTTTCTCAAAATCTTGAAGATTAAGTGAAATGATGTCTGTCTGTAATGTACTTGGCACATGGTAAAGACCTGGCATGTAGTAAGTTGGTTGCCAGGTAGTAAGTTCTTCTTTCAAGAATTATCAATATTTGCCTCTGTGATTGCCTCCTCAAGTGATGAGTAAATTCCTGGCATCTCTACAAGCACTTTGTTGTAGTACAGTATAAACTCTGAACCAGACCAGTGACGTGGGATTCTTGGATCTCTCAGAGAAGCTATCTATGCATAAATTACACAACTATCTTATGCCTCAGTTTCTCACCCATAAGATGGAGATGATACAACTACTGTGAGTATATCACACAGCATTTGTGTGAGAATTAGCCAAGATGCTACTTGTAAAGTACTTGTAGTGCCTGGCACATAATAAGTGCTAAATAAAAGTCTGCTGTTATTATTATTATAAAAGGATCCCTCGGAATCACTTGATCCCAATTGCTCATTTTGCCAATAAGGAAAGTGTGGACTCAGTATATACCAACAGGAAGAAGGAAGGAAGGAAAAAACACGTGATAAGTGCGCACAAGGACATGACATGTGCCATCTTGATGTGGCCACCTTGATGGCTGGGAGGTGGTGGTGTGATGGTATCCGGTGGGGAATCTGAAGTGCCTTCACTTCAGGGACTGGGGAAGCCAGGAATTGAAGGAATAATTTTAAAAGGGCAGAGGCTGATGGGAACTGACCAGGCAGATTTGTGGGCAAATGGAGTTGTCTGAGCCCGAGGCATCAGACCAAAGAAGAACGCAAGATCTAAACCCCAAGCAGAATTTTGGATCTGTTCTATGACCAGGTGTCATCTTCTGCCATGGGTTGCTTGCAGGCCCATGATGCATAGGCACAGCTGGCAGGAGAATCGGGGAGGTGTGTTCCAGGGACCAGAAGCCAGCAGAAGCCAGTCTGGGCTTAGAGAAGGGTGGTATGGAACAGCCAGGCTAGGCATGCAGGCTCCCAGGAATGTGGTGACAGCCAACAGAGATGGTCCCAAGAGCCAAGAAGAGCCCAAGGCAGCCAGAGAGAAGCCAGGTTATGAGCAAGGCCTATGGCGCACTGGTGAATGAAGCCAGCAGACTGGGCCAGAGGATAGCCAGCAGACATGTGGGCAAGGCTGTCAGAGTCTGAAGCCAAGTGCAGGCTAGGTACCTCCCTCCCCCACCTCACCACCAGGAAAAGTAGCAAGAAATAGAGACAGCTGGCCTGGAAGGCAAGGGAGGCCCATCCGCCATGTTGGTGTTATTCAAAGCAAAGCTCAGGGCAGAATCTTTAGGAGTTGGGACTGGGAGTATGAAGTATGTTCCCTAGTTTAGGGCAGATGGGTACAGGCTAATAGAGAAGAAAGGGTTCTTACCAAATCCTAGCAAAGAGGAGAAAGGTCCCCGTAGACTTTCAGAATGTCAGCTGCCCCAAACCCTCGTCTCCCCAAAGTTCCTCTCAAAAACTTCTGGGACTGATTAGCTGGAAGTCTCAGGAACCAGATTCTAAGCACTGTGATTTTCCTGAGGTTTGTAACTTCCCTGTTGACTGGGGGTTGTTCCCCTATGCCAGTGAGTAGGAAAACCTTTCCAATGCAGAGGGTAGCCCCCAAGAAGCAGCCGGGGACTGTGTCAGTGACCTCCATGGTCAGTGCTGGGATGAGGAGCCTGTGAGGCACAGGGGGGAGGTGGCAGCTTGAATGAATCTGGACCAGGGGAGCAGAGTTTCCACTGGGGAGATAGCCACAGGTGAACAGGACCGAAGAACTGGAAGGTGGCAGCAGTGGTGTGGATGTGAACCAGCTCAGCCCCCACCAGGCAATAGGACATGCCGAGTCCAGACTCCAGCAGGGTCTCTATGAAGCCTGGTTGCTGCAGGAAAGGGCAGAGCCATGTCCCATGCATGCCCCTACACTGTGTCTAGGCTGTCTTACTTCCCCTGCCGGAGGCTAATATGCCTTTAGTCTGCTAGCTCCACCTTCCTGATGGACCCCTGGAGGCAGGGCCCTTGCCTGAGGCGGGGGTAGGTGCTGGGAGGGAGGCTGCTACAAAGGTAGCAGGGCTTTGTCTCGGTCCATCAGGGATAGGCATCAGGCTTGCTCAAGTCCTCACCAGAGGGGCCCTCACAGCCATGGCCAACATACTGAAAGCAGCAAGCTGCAGGAAGGGCTTAGCGTGGGCACTTCACTTTCCCCCAGTACCGGAATGAGTGCTCTGGAAGGGAGTCAAGGCTCTGGGTCTTCAGAGCAGGCAGACTCAGAGCGAGGAGGGGGCTGGGGCTCCAGCAGGCTCTGCAGAGTGGGCCGGCCAGCCAACCTAGGGTGTCCTCCAATATCCTACCTGCTGCCTGGGCTGGGAACATCATCCCTCTCCTCCTGAGGAATTTCCCCTCCCCTTTCACTAAAGAGGGAATGGAAGCCCAGGTGGAGGTGTGGTTCCTTCCCAGCTCTTCCTCTTGCGGTGTCCTGGGCAAGTTCTTCTGCCTCAGTGTAACTTGGTTTCTTCTTCTATAATTTGGGAATGATAACAGTACCTGCCTTGTTACTGGGAGGTCACTATGAGGTTCCAGGCTTTTCCTGTCAGTGGGAAGTGCTAAGCCCTGGTAGGGGTTAGCTCTCTCCATGACTCCACAAGCTCTTGCTCCAGATCCAAACTGTGGGGTTACCACTTAAATAAGATCCTTATTTTTGTTCTTTTGGGGGGAGGGGATAGAGTTTCACTCTGTTGCCCCAGGATAACTCAAAGAAACCTCAAACTCCTGGGCTCCAGCAATTGTCTTGCTTCAGCCTCCCAAGTATCTGAAGGCGCCCACCACAACACCCAGCTAGTTTTTCTATTTTTAGTAGAGATGGGGTCTCACTCTTGCTCAGGCTGGTCTCAAACCCCTGAACTCAAGTGATCCAACTGCCTCGGCCTCCCAGAGTGCTACGATTACAGGCATGAGCCACACACCAGGCCATCTTATTTTTATTCCTTGTTCTCTTCCTTTCCCAAAATCACTGAGCCATCTGACCAGGTGCCAAGTGCATCCTCTGTAATAGACAGGAGGATCCAGGACCTCTGGGGCTGCCCCTCTGTGCCCAGAACAGAGTGAGTCTTGGGGGCCTACAAGGCTGGGCTCCCTAGCCACCACCCAGCCTCTTCACCCCATTTCCCTGCACCCCAAGACACCTCTGTCTGGTCGTTCCTAGTGCCCACCTTTCCATCCTGCGGTGCTATCACACACTCCGTGCCTCTGCTAGGTGCCCGTTTTCCACCTGGTAAATTCTTCAAAGACCCATGCAGTGTTTTTCCTCCTAAGAGGAGCTTCCCTGATCTCCTCCATGCCCATAAACACCCCTGTACCCAAGTTAACCGGTCCACTTCCATGGCCCTCTGACACTGTGCATTCTGTCCTCAGACACTGCTGTTTGTCACTTTGTCCAGTAACTCGTTAAAGGCAGTTTTCAGAGCTGATTAGCCTTTGTCCCCAATACCTAGCACATAGATAGTTTACTTTTTATCCATTAAATATTAATTGGGTGCTGGCTGTTGTAGGTGTTGGATGTGTAACAAGGAACAAGTGGAAGAGAAGCAAGGGGCCCTGAAGAGTCAAATGATCTTGCAAAAAAAGAACCAAGTTGTAGGTGTCACGGTGATTTCAAAGCTTACCACAAAGATGGAGTAATGGAAGCAGTGCAGGCCATGTCCCATGCTCTCAGTGAACCTGTGAGAGCTCCAGGGGATGTGAGCAGGGTCTGTTCTCCTTCAACCATTTAAATGACTCTGCATCTCATCTGGAGGTTGCTCTGAAAGGCACTATACGTGTTTTAAATAGCATTTGTAAGTGACACTTCATCCAGGCAGGGCCAGTGCTGCTGGAGAGCTGCCCACGGGCTTTCTGGAGTCACTGTGTTTACTCAGTTCTTTACTGGGCACTGGGCCTAATGCAGGGTAGCACAGGGGGAGTGAGTGGTCATCTGTAGCAAGGTCACACCTGGTTATGTCAGCCCCATTTGGGAAGCAGGAATCTTAGCTCGTAGTCCAGGCTCTGCTGCCAGTGGCCGTGTGACCTTGGGCAAGGCCATTGCCCTCTCTGGTCTTTAGCCACTTTGTTGATACTACAAGGCCTAATGGTTTCAGAGGAGAGCACAAATCCTCCAACACCTGGTGTCTCTTCCTTAGAGCTGTCTTGGTGTGTTTGTTCTGAGAATGTAGCAAGACCCTCCTGGTAGCTGCTGCAGTTCTGTCTCTATACCCGTTCTCCAGCAACTCTGAGCCTGCTGAGAGCACTCCCTGCTTTTCTGTGCCCTGAGGGGAGCTGGTTCCAACCCAGAGGGAGAGGGGTGGAGAGAGGCAGCTCCCTGGGTGCTCCAGCCCCACTGTCTTCTCCTTAGCAGTCCCCACTAAGCATACCCAGGAGGGACCTCAGGTGACTTTAATCCCTGGTGACCACTGGTTGAGGTGCAGCATGAGGCCCCGAGGACTGAGCCTGTACCAGCTGTAGTCACCTGCCCAGCCAACCGTCCACCCTGTTTGCAGCCACATTGTTTGCTGAGGGCCTGGCTGTGCAGAACCAAGCACTAAACTCAGAGGGGCAAAGGATTTGCCTGTGGTCTTATAGGTAGTAGGAGGACATCTGGGACTCCCAGGAAGTACTGCTTGGCTTCAAAACCTGTGTCCTCTCCTTCACCCGCTACCACCATTTAGATGGGCCCTATGTCCTGCTTGTAATTCTCAACTACCTGCATAGCAAACCCCTTATGTGACCTTGTCCCTGCCCCTCCCTGGTCTAGGGCCAAGTCTGGAGTGGCCCAGTGAATGCTGTGGGTGAAGATGATAATGATGGTGATGATACTGATGATGATCATGGTGGTGCTTCCTTAGAGCCCATGGTGAGTGAAGGGGTTTATAGTCAGGAGGCATCACTACCCCTTTCTGATAATCCTTCCATACTCTGGAACATTTCTCCCACCTGCAGCATCTCCTCCAACCCTGAGAGCCAGAGGGTGTTTAATCCAGTGAGGAGTGGGTTGGAGGTCAGTGCCCTTTTGCTTCTCACTGGCTGTGTGACCTCAGGCAAGTGACTTTACCTCTCTGAGCCTCCATCCCCTCATCTAAAAAAAGATGAATGACATCATTCCCTTCACTAATTTCTAGTGAAGGATAATGGAATGGGAAGATGTTAAATACTGAAGGATCACAAATATTCAGTGTATATAACTACCATTGCTGGTGTTTGTCCAGCACAGAAAATGGCTGAACAGTCGTGTTGAGCCCAGTTAGCCACAGGCAAAGGCAGCCTCAGCCATGCTGTTGGACCAGAGAGGCCTTCCTCGTCATCTTGATCATACCATTGACACGGAGCTCTGATCAGCAAAGCATTGCTTCATACTCGGAGAGAAAATAAAGAAGACCATTTGGTGGCTGTGTCTGAAACACAGCTTGCAACATCAGAGTGAGCACTTGTGACAGGAACAAACAGAAACAAGGTCACCAGCTTCGAGGACAAGGCCTATGAGGACTCTTGAGAACAGAGCATGACCAAGATGTGGCAGGACGTTGGACACTCAGATGACATGCTGCTCCCAGTCTGTGAAAATCTTCTTATGTGTCATCAAGAAGCTTCTCCAAGTACTTCCCCTTCACTTATGTCTGAGGAAACTAGACCAGCTATACCTATAGCAGCCTCTACCTCATTTTCATGTTCTGAGTTTGCTTCCTCATGTCTGGCATCTGGGTCATGATCAAGTCCATTTTGATGGGAACAGATGAAGTGTTCTCCACTATCTGGTCACCATCTCCTTTAATCTCTGAAAATGGCCGTTCTGCAAGGTAGCCTGGCCAGCAGGGACAACCTTAACAGATGACCCCTGGAAGCTTCTGATAACCACATTTCTCACCCTGCTTTCCTCTGTCACACCTAAAGCATCAAGCTGTTTCAACCAAAGGGAAGGTAAGACCCGATCAGAAGCAGCAGCTCCAGCATCCACTCGTCACTCAACACTATGACAGTGCCTTGGCTCCTCAACCCCACATTCTGTTCGTGAGGACACTAATTTGGCCCCAGGTTTGAGCAATCAGATGCATAAGGCAATGGGTTGTTGGTGAAGGATGACAAAAATCTAAACCAACTCACCATCGGAGTCTTAGTTTATATTTCTCAAGGGCAGGTAACCAAATCCCTTTGTTCTTCAACTTGGAATTTCTGCTAAACCATCTCATCTTGCACCCCTATCATCCTGATGAAAATCTAACAGCAGGGTTGACTTCACTGAGCTTTATTGCCCCCACATAGTTTTTACCTGGACTGTGATCCTGCCTTGTACTGATCTCCATTTTAGAGGTATTAGAGTGGTACAAGCTCTGTGTCACATGGATTGTGTGTAACAGGAGGAAACAAAGCTAAGTCTTCGGCACTGTATTCAATATCAAAGTTTGGATGCTAAAATGCTTCCCATTCCAAGTCAGCAATTCAGTCTTCATCACTAGAATTTGCTCCTCACCATCATCGCCTTCTCTGCCTCTGCCCACTTGGGATACCACTGCTCTGGGACAATCTTTGCCCTTCACACCCTCTCCTTCCTCTACCTCCATGTCACTTCCCTCATCTTCTTTAGAATATTGACCTTCCTGGGAACAGGATTCTGAGCAGAGAAGGGGGCATAAAGGAATCTTCTCTGCAAGAAGCTTCCTCCCCTTGGACATGGGCGTGGTCACCTCCATCTTCATCCAGTAGGGGGCCTGAGGAAGTCTTGATCCCTTGGCTGTGACCTTAGAGGGCTTCTGGGGTATCCCATCAGCATGTTTTGGATTCCTTTGTAATCCTGGCCATGGAGGAGGAAGAGGAGATAATAGAGAGTCTTCATCATGGCTTTGTATCTATCAACTGGTTCCCTGATGTCAGGGCTGGGCACTTGTACCAGCCTTTAGGCTTCACTTTCAAGTTGGTGAGGAGGACATCTCCAGGCTTCCCTGCCTATCAACAACTGGGCTACTCCTTAGTTTTCTTTCCATTGTTGAAGAGTCAATCTGACTGTTCTGAGTGCTCTCAGGCAACCTGCTGGCTACAGCAAATGCTGATTGAACCCCTGCTGTGTGTTGGATAAGCACACAAGCTTATTAACTAAGTTAACTTGCAACAGCTCTTTCAGCATGTACTATTTTTTAGTTATTTTTTAATTGAAGCATACCGTACATACAAAATATTCAAGTCATAAGTAAACTACTCCATGAGCTACTATAGATGAACATAGTCATGGAACTGGGCCCAGTTACCTACAGGTCAAGAAATAAGATATCATCCTCATTTTGAAGAAACTGAGGCACAGAGCCTGCTAAAGGTCACAACGCCTGGTTTGAGGGTTTGGGCTCCTCAGACCGACTCTTTTTCTACTGCCCTGTGCTGCCCCTATGGCAGATATAACTGGGGGACATGACTCATCTCAGGGTCAGGAAAAGCTTCTGAGGATGTAGGGTTGGATCTGAGCCCTTTGGGAGGATTGAGACCCTTCCAGGCAGGTGATCTGTAAGAGGCCCTATTATAGGTAGCAACTCTGGGAGGACACAGGAGGAAGGAGGTTTGGGCAAACACCTGTCAGGGCAGCAAGCTGAGGGACAGCCATAGGGCTCACAAAAGAATTCTTCCTCCCACAAAAGGGCTCTCAACAGCCATCTCCAAATAGCTCCCTGGATGAAAACCTGCTTAGAGGCAGGAAAGTCACATTTCCATAGAGAGGGTTAGAGACATAAGGCTTTTATTGGGAGGGTGGCTCAGCCTCAGAATAATAGTGGAGGGGCAATAATACAGTCACATGGTAGCCACAGCCCACAGCCAAGTGCTCTGAGTAGTCATCAACACCCCCACCATGGGCAGGTGCCTCCTCAGGGTCATACCACGGGCAGGAATGAGGCAGGATTTGAACTCTGCAGTGTGACCTGCCAGCAGTCCCTATACCTAACCACTGTATTCTGCAGCGTAGGAATCAGACAGGCCCCTGTGAGCCATGACCACACCCTTCCTTCCTTCCTTCCTTCCTGTTTTCCCACCCACTCACCTACTGGCTGTTTGTGGTTGGAGCACCAGTGTGCATGCTGTGTCCATTTATATTCCAACTAGACCCACTACCTGGAGTCCAGCCTTCCTCCCCCCATTGGAATCTGTTTGGCCCCAAACTTGCAAGGTCATTTACCCTGTGCTTGAACACTCCTTGTATCAGGGACCTCACTACTACTCAGGCTTGCTTTTCTTCAAGTTTGTAATTCTGAGATTTAGAAAGATTTTTCTTAAAATGAGCCCAGATCTTCCTTTCTGTCCTGGTTCTGCCTGATTGCTGAGCCACCCAGCAGGAGACTGACAGGGATCACAGATATGGCCTGAACTGTCCAAGGACAGGTTTTCTACGAGCCTGGTTTCTCCTCTGTGCTCAGCTGGTAGGGAGATGTGCTCAGGGCTTAGAGCAAGAAAGTGGCTATTACCATGAGACAATTAGGGTGCCCTTTCTTTCCCCTTCACAATTGGAGTCTGTAAGTCCAGGGCTTGAATGCGTAGCCCCCTCATGTATTCCTCAGGTTTAAGCCATGAGGAAGCTGCAAGGGACTCCAGCCAGCTGCCTTTATGAACATCAATTACCTTGCCCCATTCAGTTGCATCAGAAGCTATTTCATAGCCTTCACAGAGCTGATACCTTGCATTCATTGCACAGTTTAAAAACTGTTCACAGCCTTTTCTTACCTTATTCGTATCTTCAGTGTATGTGTTTCTCTGTGCAAGAGGGAGCACTGAGGCCTCTCCGGTTGTGGTGGCCCAGCATCTTCATAGCCACTGGCCCACAGCATTGGTCGGACACCTAATGTATACACAGCTGCCACCATAGGTGGCCTTAGTCAGCATGCCCTTTGCCTGCTGATCCACACAGCCCCAAAGATGGGCTTCCCTCCTTCCCTGTCCTCCCCACCTCCGCCTGCAAGACACAGGCCAAGCTTCTGAGCCAGGCACCTGAAGCTTTTCTGGGCCAGCACTAAGGTGGCCTTCCTGCATTCATTCCTGCTACTTGTACCCAGGACTGTCATACAGAATTGTGGAATTCAGCAGAATTCCTATAAAAAGCACCTGCCACATAGTTAGATGCTCAAGAAATAACAGCTATTTTTTTCTGTGATTAAAAATCAATTGCCCTCATTGATTTTTTTTTAGTGCTTTTTAGCAAAAAATAAGACATGCATTTGTAAGTATTAACCAAGAGGAAGAGAGCTGTCCAGTGAAAAGGTTGTTGCACATAACCTGGCACATAGCAAGTGTCTGGTCACTGGGCACTGGGCGCTGGGCCCACCAACTCTGGCCACCTGCAAGGTACAAGCATCAGCTGGGCAAGGAGGCAGTTTCAGGGTCTGGTCACTTCCCCATTCAGGGCCTGTTTTCTGTCTGGGGCTCAAGGGAATGAAGCTGAAGAACACTGCAAAGAGGAGTCAAGGACCTGCATCAGGCTGGGTGGGATCCAGCCCCTCACCAAGGGCCTCTGGCTGCTCTGGGCTATTTCCAGGAGAAGGTAGACAACCTGGGGCGGAATCCTTCCCACGTCAAAATGTTTAAGGATGTGAAAATGTTAGGACTGGAGGGAAGAAATTTCAAGCAGCATCATATATTTTGGAAACTGTCAAGTGAAAGAGGAGACGGGCCAGCCAGAGCTTGGACCATGAGAGTGAGCACAGGTTGACAAGCTTGATAGCAATCTTCAAGAGAGTTGCCCAGAGGTAAAAAGAGCTGCCTGGGAAACTGTGAGTTCCCAGGGGCCAGAGTATACTTGCCTGTAGGAGGGAGTGAACGGAATCCACCTGAAAATGGCCAAATCCAAGCATCCACAAGCTTTCTTTGCGTTAAAGTCTTAACGACCTTCTGAGCATGAATGTTCTCTAACAGTAATTTTCAAATTGTTTTAAATTCACAGAAGTCTTTTTTTTACCCAGTTCAGTTTATATAGATCCCTACTCATAAAAACAACTTGATACAGAGCTGCTGTGGTTGGGGGAGGAGGAGCCCAAGCCCCACTGCCCAGCCTTCCCACCCTACCCCAACCAATCCTGGTCTAGAACCCTGCAAGCCGGGGCTGCTAAAGGCTGGAGCTACTCCGCCGGATCTCCACGTTTAAAGAGTCTACTCCTCTCTGGCAGTTTCACTTCTACAAACACGAGGGGCCCAACTCTGGCTTCCTGCCTGCCCCCTGATCTCACTGTCTGGTCGAAGCAGGGTGTTGGCTGCATTCCACAGACCCATGCTGGCTTCAGCCCAGGCTTGGAGCCTGCTTGCTCGTCCTTAGGCATCTACACTTGGTCACTGAGAAGTCATTCCACAGTGTCTCCACCTGGCATACTCAGTCCTGTAGAACAAAAGCATTTCCTATTCCAAGAGCAATGCTGGGTGTCAGTCCCCAGCTGCTGCTATCTTCCTGACAGTGACACTAGGAACTGATGTTTTCTTAGTATGAAAAGTCATGACAGTGAAACCAAGAAAATGATGAAAATGACATTTCCACGTTGCAAGCCTGCAAAACTGACAAAGGCATGCCTTCAGCAGCAGGAGTCCTTCTGGAAAGTATAGAAGAGAGCAACTTTGACCTGCCGTTGGCCTTCGACCAGATCATCACTGAACTCTCTAGAATCTGGGTTCTCTTTCTTCCTGCCCTCACCTCTGCCCAGCTCAGGTTCTATGTAGTCTGTACCTGACTCCTGGGCCTCCCTGCCAATGCCAGGAGCCTCATAAAACATCAGTCTCATGGTCAGACCTCGGACATCCACACCCAGATGAAAGCTTTTCTTCTATGAAAGTCAGCTGAGGCCCAACCTCACTGGTTCCATCTCTGATCATATAGCACTTTGCACATTGTCTCAATTACTATTTCTATCTCTTTGTTTTATGACCTTTTTTTAAATGCCCATTAGTCACTTGAGACCAAGATCAGATTCTGATTTAGCTTTATATGTATGGCCCTGGCCCAGCCCCAGGCTCAGACCAGACCTTCCTAAGTACTGTCGAGTAAATACACAGAGTGCTGCTTGCAGTTCATATTCTTGCCTAAAGCAGAGACTCTTTGGCAGGCTCCATGCCTGTACTGAATTACATGTATGCGGTGGAATTCCTGGCACGGCAGGCCTGTCCCTGGATGCCACACTCTGTGTCCCTCATGCTCAAGGCTGTGACGTGACATCATCTCTGCAGAACTCTGACAAAAAGAGAAACTGGGGTAAAGTGACCCAAAACTCAGCCTCCCCAGTTCATTTTTCACGAAGTAATGTGTTTCCTACCTCTTGGCAACTGAATAGTTTTAGCATTACACAGCTCTGCAGGCCGTGCCACCTGGCATTTGCTCCCCTTCCCGCAGATATCCCTTGGTTTTTTAGTTTCGATGGGGGAGCAGTGTGTCATTGCAGACAAGTCAGCTAGCTCACTGTGGCTGGACCCCTCAGGGCACAGTGGCTGCTGGGAACTGGGCCCAACCTTCCTTTACAGGACATAGGCTTCCCACAAAGGTAGGTCTCAAAGTGACAGTGTGTACGTTCCTAATCACGTCTTCCTCTTGCTTGGCATGACTGTACCCAAATTGCATTCTATGGGGGGGAAGCATATTTGACAGCAAGAGCATGATAAAATCAGAAATTTGGCAAACCTTTAAAATGCCCAAATTCGGTGGGGATTCAAGAGTTTTATAATTTAATATTAATAATATATGAAAAAGTCAATAATAAAAATGCAGGATAGCCTCATAGAATCTCAGATTAAGAAGGTAAGCCATTAAGATGTTCATCTTCTGATTTAAGAGAATAAAGATGCTTAGTGGAGAGAAACATCATGGGCTTGAAGGTCAGACATACCCCCTCCTACTAGTACATAACCTTGGGGAGATTACTTTGAGCCAGAAGTTTAGTGCCACACTGGATCTGCCTCTTGTATTTTATTTCACTTCCACAATTTTTTTTTAATTACAGAATTACAGAGCAGTGAAATACAGAACCTTATAGGCAGGTGCCCTGAGTTCGAATTTCAAGTACATTAACTGAGTGACTGTGTGATCTTGGGCAGGTCCTTAACCTCTCTGTTTTCTCATGTGTAAATGGGATTAGAGCCCCCCAAAATGACTGTCATGCAATTTAATGAGGAAATGCATATTTAAAATGCATTGGCATCCTGTAAGAGCTACATAAGAGTTTGCTAATGTTTTTAGTGGTTTTCTTGAAAAAACTGGAAGACATGATAACCTCTTGCAATGCTTGACATGATAACCTCTTGCAATGCTTGACTGCAGCGAGGAGTATGCCCTGCCTCCCAGGTCCCCACCGTCCCTGCCCTTCCTGTGCCTCCTCTTTGTCATGTTGCCAGCCCATCCTCCTTTAGTGCCTGAGTTTCTGCTTGGTCTTAGGAATAAATATATCCTTTTATATTTACTAGTACAAATATGCTAAACTAAATATATCTAAATAAACTAAATGTTTCCATGTTACGAGTTTGGGACAGGAGTAAACAAGCAACTTCACCTAAAGCCCCTGTATCACTGTGCGAAATGTGTCAGGAGCAGATAGTAATCTTGAACTCCCTCCTGCTGGAGGATCTCACAGCCTGTTCATCTGGCCTCTGGGGAGCTCACTACCTTACAGGGCAGCTTCGTTGCTGAGTCTTTGTCCTATTCAGAGCCCAGGATCAGCAACCCCATTCATTACCTTGCCTGAAAAGCCTATTATTTTCCAGTACACCTCTCCTGGAACCTCAAGTATCTTGAGGGGAAGCTTCAGGTTTTAGAAATGCCTCCGAAGAGTCCAACGTGTCACATGCTGATGGTTCAGAATCAGCAGCTGAGGGGACTGGAGAAACAGCTGCTGATGACAGAAGAGGACCTCACACTAGGTCATACCACGTCACATGTCAGAGCACAGGAGTCCGATCTGGGGTCCAGTCCCTGCCTCACCACTCTCTAACCGCCTTCAGTCTCCTCTGTTGGGTGAAGATAGTAAGGCCCTCTTGATAAAGAGGTCATTCAAGCATCTTTTTATTTTCCTTTGTGTTTATGAGTCTTACAGCCACAGCATAGGAATGAAAACAGAAAGCCTTCCATGTCCTTCCCCTCAGCCTCCACAACCTCCACCCCCCAGGCAGCAATGGAAAGCTGCTTCCAGCAGGGGTCTGGGAACACAAGTGCCACAGCCCTGGCTCAGGTCCCTCAAAGAAGCAAAGACTTTCACAATCCACATAAACAGATATTTTTCTTTAAGAATAAAACCAAACAATGCTTTCCAGACTAACTGATGCCTCTGGCTTGTCAGGGCAGCGGAAGACAGGTGGGCAGTGGGGCTGGGAGAAATCGCTCCCTGTCCCAGGAACTGAGTCAGCCCCACAAGACTGAACTGTCTTGCAGCCTTGGAGTGGGGCAGGCAGCTGGTCACTTGGGCAAAGAGCAGCCTGTGGCACAGGCTGATGGTTTGGGTGGAGGAGGGAAGAGGCCCACAGACCTAGTAGGACTGTGCCCCTAGGGTTGTCTGGTTTCCTGCCCAAATTTCTCTGCAGCCATCAATACCTGGGGGCTCTGCCCCAGGGCTGGCAGCCTTTCAGGAAGGGCTGAGTGGAGAAGGATGCTATTCTTGTTTGTCTGCAGTGTGCCTGGGAATACTGGAGAAGGATGGTGCTAATGAAACCTTGGTCAATATAGTCTGAACGTGTTTGAGCAGCAAGTCTGTGCAGGAATCAGGAGCTGAGGGGGGAAATCACTGACTGGGTGATCCTGGCCATGTCACATGAACTTGCTGGGACTCAGTTCCCTGTTCTGTAGAAGGGGGATGATTGTACAGAAATTGTAAAGGGTTGATGGGAGGATGGGATGACATCAAGCATGTGATGGTGCTATGCTGTCTAAGGGTGAGGATGATTATTTTTCAAGGGAAGGAAAGTGACTTGCCTGAGGTCATCCAGTGAGTTCCATTAGGAGCCAGAATCCGACCCAAATCCCCTGCTGCCCTCTACACTACGAGCTGAGCTGTTTCTATAAAAAAGTGCTCATGTTCACACAATTTACCATGGTTTTGAGGGACTGGCTATGTCCTGTTTCCTTGGAGAGCTCATGGCATCAAGTTGCATTTGTGCTCAGAGGTTCGGGGAATGGGAATGGGAAAGTTTAGGCTGAGTGTGATGATAGCGGACCTAAGGAAAGAAGGCTTTGGCTTGTTTCTTTGATGTAGAACTCATATTCATTGAGCTCCTGCTGGGTACTGGATGCTGTGCTAGGCTCCAGGGATGCGCCAGTGGATAAGTTGATGTGGCCCCTGCCCTCACATGGATCATGAGGACTGAGCTTGTGAGAAGGCCATTACTGTCCACGTGGGTTGACAGTGCCCTGAAGGAATGGGTGAGACCCCCCAGGAAGGGTGTGTGAGAGGCCTCTGAAGGGTAGGACATTTGTGCAAAGCCCTGTAGCAATGGAGGTCCTGGTTGGACAGGAGATGGGACAGTGCCAGAACAGGGACTTTGGGGCTCCAGGTGATATTGGGTGTGGCTAGAGAGGGAGTGCAGTAGGGGATAGAGGATCGGTAAGAATTGGTGGGAGATGAGCTGGAGAAGTAGCCAGGGCTAGATGGTGCCCTGAGCCTTCTAAGCCAAGGAAAGGGTAGGGCTTCCTTCTGAAAGTAATAAGATAAGCAAGGGGTGAAGCTCCAGGCTGGAAGGAGTGGCAGGACCAGACAGATTCAAGGAAAGTTCCTGCTGGCTGTTTTATGAAGAAAGGATACAGGGATGCAGGAGAAGAGACTCAGCCAAAGCTGGTGGCAGAACATAGCACTCTTGCAATGTGCACAGCTGCAGCATTATGACGGTGCTAGGGGACTGAACATGGGGAGGGAAAGAAATGGAGCCATGGGTGTAGGAGCTATTCCCTGAGACAGGGGCCCAGCAGGAGATGCTGCAGATGGAGGAACTGGAGCAGGGCTCTAGGCACATAGGGGTCTGAGGTGCCTGAAGCCCACCAAGGGTGATGCTGAGGGCCAGAGGAGGTACAGTAAGGTGGTCAGAGCTGGAGAGAGAAGGGGCAGCCATCAGTTCCCACATGGAAAGTCACCTGGGGAAGGTGGGAGGTGAGAGGGACACAGGGTGGAGCCTGGGGTGCCAACATGGGAAGGGGGTTGCAAAGAAGACACAATCAGGAGAAAAGAGGGTCACCAAGGCCAAGCAGCTACCCCTGGAAGGGCAGTGAAGGGACAGGCTATATGGGGTGAGTACAGGGAAGGTCTCACACTCAAGCTGAGAATCCACACCTCCCCTGAGCTCCATGCCAGTGTTGCCCACGGCTTCATGAGTCAGAATACTCTTCTTCCTGGAAGTGTGCCAGGATCCCCTTTCTCAGGCCTGGTGCCTGCCACAGCCTTTCCTGCCCTGTCTGGACTGGACACCACACATTTATGGCATTAGGCCAATAAGACAGCTAGTAGGATCGTACTGAGCCTGTGGGATGGTGAGGGCTGCCTTCTTAGGGTAGAATTAGGAGCTTTTCTATTTCGGCTTCAAGGGCATCTGTGGCCCTGAGCCCCAGCATGTGGGCCAGCTACCGCAGCAGGCTGCTGAAAGCTGGTGGCACTTCCTGACATATCCCTAAGTGCTGAACCAAGGGCACTAGGAATCTGGGTCCCGGAGAGCTCCTGAGATGGGAGTGAGGGAGAGTGAGCAGGGTTCCTATCTTCCAAACTCTGAAGCTGGGGAAATAGTGATGGTCCCTATTATTTGCCCTCACAGGAAAATCTGGGTGGCTTCCTGACAGACTACACAGGCTTTGGGACAGGCAGGTTTGGATTCTGGTTCCATCCATCTTGGGCAAGTCTCTGTCTCTGAGCCTCAGGGTCTTAAGGGCTCTTTGTTGTAAAGTGGTTGTGGTTTAATTTGACAAATTCCCAGGACAGCCTGCATACTCAGTAAATGGGAGCTGCCAGACATGCCACAGCTGTCCCATTATCATCAATTTTACTGTTACTCTGGTGGCCTACAGTGGCTGTTCTTATGAGCAAAGCCACTGCTGGGGCTGGCTCTGGAGAGAAGGTCTGGGGACCTGCGCCTTCACTTCTTCTGGCAGAAAGCACCAGTGTATGCAGCTGCACTTGTCTGAGGGGCAGGGGCACAGGGTTCCATGGTGGACCC
Source organism: Arctocebus calabarensis (assembly GCA_963573935.1). NCBI lineage: Eukaryota > Metazoa > Chordata > Mammalia > Primates > Lorisidae > Arctocebus > Arctocebus calabarensis. The sequence continues at coordinate 64,859 of CAUYON010170349.1, forward strand.
CCAGGGCAATTTGTTCCTCTCACCCCTGTGGTCCTCTCTGGTTCTGCGGCCTCCACTCCCAATGTCCGTAACCGGCTGGATGAAGCTAGGAAGCATGTACATCTTCGGAGGTGGGAACCTGCCTCTTCTCCTCGTTTTTTTTTCCCTTTACCATGACGCCTGTTGCTCATAGGTACAAATCAAACGAAGAGTATGTTTATGTGCGAGGCCGCGGCCGAGGGAAATATGTTTGTGAGGAGTGTGGAATTCGCTGCAAGAAGCCCAGCATGCTGAAGAAACACATCCGCACCCACACTGATGTCCGGCCCTATGTGTGCAAGCACTGTCACTTTGCTTTTAAAACCAAAGGTAAGAGACAGTCAGCTGGGGCACTGCCCCTGCCTGCTGCAGAGAGCTCCCCTCTGGGGGTCCCAGATCAGAGCTCAGGGGCCCAGACCTCTCTGCCTGGAGCCTGGAGCACTCCCCACCCACTTCTTGGGTTCCCACCCTACTTGGTGCCCAGTGGCAGAGCAGCTGGCTCCAGGCTGGGCCATGGCACCCATGCCTGCTCCCACCCATCTTCCTGGATCTTGCACACAGCCCCCAACCCGAGGCCACCCTGCCCGCAGCACTCTCGCACACAGCCCTGGCTTTTGTACCTTCTCTCATCACCCCTTCCTGTTGCATGCCTCCTTAGCCATTTATCCACTGATCTAAAGAACTCCAGCATTGACACTGGTCACTGCCACTCTTGCATTCGGAAATCCATCCCACTCCGAACCACCACCACACTCTCATGCTCACTGTTCATGCCACAGTCCACTCTGCCTGCACCTGCCTCTCCACTCCCATCAGTCCCTGTGCTGCCCAGCTTCTCTGCCGCTCTCATAGGGCCAGACCAGCAGCTCTGTCACTCGTCCCCAGCCATGCCCCACATCAAGGTCAGGACAGGCTCTGTAGTCACCTGTGAAAAGAAGGGCCGGCCGTTGAGGGCATGCATCTCAGAGAGCTGTGATGGGTAAGGGTGGCGGCCTGGTCTACTGCAGCCACACAGGACCTGGTGCGGATGAACAAGCTGAGTCCATACGATTCTTGGATTGCGCTCTCCCCTGCAGGGCAGGCAAAGGGGTTTCTCACTGCAGACTGGGGTGCCTCAGAGGGAGGCCCAGGGCTCTTGGCATCTCTGGTGGCTTCAACCTCCTGTGCGTTGCAGATTCCTGGTTCAGAGTCTGGACATAAGGGTCCTATCTTCTCCTTTGAGCAAGTTGGGGGCCTACCCACTAGCTACATGGGAGACACATGGTTTCTCAGAGATGAAATTTGTGGGAAGCCTTTGGCTTTGCCATTTGTTGACTTTTCTTCCATTGGTAAAGCTGCTTCCGGTGACAGTGTGGGCAGCTGCTTCAGAGAGGGCCTCCAGCCTTCCTCACTTCCTTCATGCTCCTATTGCCTCTCTGCACAAGGTCAAAGGCCAGTTTATCATCTCCTGGATCAGTGGCCTCTTCTCTGACCAAGTTCCTGTTCCTGGTCTCCTGACCACATGGACAGACCCCTGCCCTCTGTCCTCTTACCATCATCCTCCTCAAGTTGACGTCAGATTTTCCTGCAAGGTTTTGATTTACATGGAGGTACCTACCCTCCCACTTCCTTTCCCTGATCCTCTTCTCTCTTAGTGCCTCATAAACACTGTCCCAGAGGGTGCCCAGAGAGATCAGATGGGCCTGCAGCCCCCTCCCTGCCCCATGGGTACATCAAAGTCACCCTCCACCCCTGGAGCCCTGCCATGCCCCACCTCCTGTGGCCTGAAGGCAGCTGCTTAGGATTTTGTAAAAGAGAGAGATGAAAATTGGCCATTTAAACAAGTCTTCAATTCTGAAAGTAGAAAACTTTCCCCTTGAAGGTGAAGAAAGTGATCTCAGAATGGTGGTGCTAGAACCCCAGGGCCTTGACCTCACAGACACCATCCTACCATCTTCCTCTCTAGCAGTATTTGTTCTCTCCCCTCTCTGGATGGGGTGGCAAGAAGCTGCAATCAGGGTGGGTCACAACTGCTGTCCCCATTCCAGTGTATGTCCAAGGGACCACACTGTCCTCAGCCTGAGGAGCCCCAAAAGCCTCCCAGCCCAGGACTATGCAGGGTATATCTGTGCCCAGCACACCGCCAGGGCTATGCACTGCCCTGGGAGCCATCACTGCCACTCGAGCCAGGAAAAACCCATCTAGACTGAGTTCCCGACCCAAGTAATCTCCCAGGGGGGCCCCACTCAATTCCCTCTGCCTTGCCCATGCTGCCAGGTCTGAGAGAGGCCTATGTCCTTAGCAGGGCCTCCACCTTCCAGGACATGCCTTCACTGGAGACCATGCCAAGCCTGTCTGCAGTCCCTTCCTGGGTATCTCTGAGCCAGCACAGAGCCCTGGAGGGGCCCAAGGGCATGATCTGAACAGAGGGGCTGCAGACTCTTCGCACTTCCAGGCTGGGAAGCATTCCCTGAGAGCAGGTCCGTGGGGGGGGGGGTGCTTTCGACCAGTGTCCAAGGTGTGTGCTGAGTGCCTCCTCACATGTGTGTAGTGTGAGGACAGAAGCCTTCCAGAGGCAAAGCAAGGGGTGGGTGGGAAATGGCGGAGTCTCAAACTCTGACCAACAGAGCAGGGTCCATGTTAGAGTGGTAGCAGATGGAAGCAGGGAAAGCTCACACCTCATGATGGGTGTGGGGAGGGAAGACAAGGAGCTCCTGTCTGTCCCTGCCGTCAGGTATCTCCGCAGACTGCTGGGTCCTATCTGCCACAGCTCAGACAGATGGCCCCTCCTGTCGGGCCAACTGCCATCAGGCAGTCCTTGGTCCTGAGCCCTCCCAGCACCACCACCCAGCTGCGCCCGTGCCTGGGAGCCCTTCCTGTCTGTCTCTGTCTGCCGTCTGTGTCTCGTCTCTGTGTCAGACGTCGTGGCGGCAGCTCAGGCCTCTGGGAGCCAGCTGAGGAATGTGTGGGGGTGGGACCAGGAGAGGCCTCCAGTGGCCCTGTAGAGGCCAGAGGTCCTGTTTCCTCTTCTCAGATGGTTCCCAGAGACCAGTGGGGTGGCTGTACCGTGTCCAGGCCCTTGCGCCGAACACCTCAGGGGACAGAGATGGCAGCTGTGGACAGACTTCACGCCCACCAGGCTGGCAGAGGCGGGGGCAGGGCCATTGGTCAAAGCTGAAGGAGGCAGACAAGGGCACGGGGCAACCCTCTTAGCAGGGCTTCTGCCTCCTTCAGATGCCTGTCACTCCCCACCTGCTTGCCTCTCCCCCTCCATCAGAGGCTGTTAGGCTTTCAGTGGGTGCTGGGAGGACTGTGGGGAGCTGTGGACTCTGCCTGACAAGCCGAGGCTCTGCCCTTTGACAGGAAGGTGGTCTCTAGGCACTGGTGTCCATTTGGTGTACCTCCTGCAATTCAGAGGAGACAGGCCTGGAGAGGGGCATCATCGAGGGAGCCTGGACAACACTCAGGATTGCTCATCCAGCATTCTCTCCTGTGACCCACAAAGTCACTTCCAATGCCCTGCCTCCTCCCTAAGCCCCCTTGGTGGGGACAGAGGAGAGGCAGGACTTTGGGGGGCCCCTGGTGCCTTCTCCTGAGAGCTCCTGAAACCTAGACCAAGAGGCAAAACCATTTCACCACAAGCATCATCTTAGCATCTCTCTCCTCCATACCCAGCATGGTGCGTGGCAGAGTCCCCGGTTCTTAATGGAGAGTAATTGTTATAATGGGGGGTGAGGGAGTCTGCTCTCTGCCAGTCACACTCTGCTGCCATCCATATGCGCCACCTCATCAACTCCTCCCACATCCCACAAGGTAGGTGTTACTTCATAGCCACAGAAACTGGGGTCCAAAAGGTGAAAGAATTTTCCCATGAGCCCATAGATAGCAAGTGGCAGAGCCCAGCCAAACCCAAGGCCACCAAGCTCCAAAACTATCTGGGTTCCATTCTGCCACCTCACTCCAGTGAGCAAGAACCCCAGGGTCCTGAGGCCTGATTCCAGAAGGCACGCTCTGTCTAGCCCTGTGACTTTGCGCCAGCTAGTTCACCGCATTTGTTAATAGGAGTCCAGCCAGTGACGTTGCCTGAGACAGTATAATCGGCACCTGGGCCCTGAGTGAGATCAGAAGCAGGGAAAACCCCGCCTGGTGGCAGTTGAGTTACTTGGGCTGTGAGGTGCCTTCCAGCACTTGGCTTCTAGATAACAGGAGTGTTTCCCACATGCAGCTGTTGCATACCCGACATCTAACTTGGCCGGAAATAGACCAAAGAATACGTACACCAAGCAGTATTCCTAGTCCCCTGTGGGGTGAGATAGTCAGGGGAGGGTGGGCCTGCCTGGTTCTAGAACCTTAGGACAGTTGGTATCTCTGACTCATGGAAGCCCTGGGTGGCCTTTTCCCACCTCTTGACTGTGCTGCTCATGGCAGTGAGGGCAAAGGTCCATAAAGTTGGATGGGGCCCTTCAGAGACCCCTCAAGATGATTATAGAAGTTATGGCTCTACTCCCTCTGTGGTGAGGAGTAGAACATCCAAGTTTCTGTCCAGTGATAGGCGGAAAACTCAAACCAGGTAGGACAGAATCATGGACTGGAACCACAGGGAGGAAAAAGGAGAGGGACAGTTCCTCTCCCATCCTTGCTACGCTTGCCTCAGACACCTTAGGGAATCCCAGCTACAGCTCCCCATTGACTTCTTAGCAACACTCCAAAGTTTCCCTAAAATTCCAAGAATAATTAAGAAGCACCCTTTGGTTCATCCAGGGGCTCTCTCCCTGTTCACCTTTTCATCCATCCATGTCTCCTACTCTCCCATCTAATAGTCTTCTTGTATTTATGTTTGCATTTACCTTCTCATCCTATTCTCATTTGCTCCTCTTGTTCTCCCATTTGTCCTCCCTCTCATCCATCTTGCCACCTAACTTCCCATTCTTCTCTCCTCCTGTGCATTTACATATCTTGCATCCATTCATCCATCCCACCAACCATTCTTCCACTCATTCAGGACTGCATCCTCTCATCCAGCTCTCATCCTCCCATCTTCTTATTGGCCCATTTCCATCCATCTCTCCATTTATTTTCTTCATCTGCTCATCTAACCCCAACTGTCCATTTATTTTGTCTACTCATCCAATGTCCCATCACTCTTTCTATCTACCTCTGCTCTTCCATTTCTCTATATTTCCTCTGTTCATGTAGCTATCCATCCATCCACTAGACTCTGTACATCCATTCCAGGAGGCTTACCTCTTTCCATTTTTCTCTCTATCTGTCCATTCAAGTTTACCAATTAATAAGATTAATAAGACAGAACACTTAATTCAGAGAATTTATGATTTAGCATGTGAACAACCATATGGAAATACAGGCATCCCAGAGCAGCACTGAGCACATCACAGTTTGGGAGTGGACCCAAAGGAATGTCCTGGACATCTGGCCTGTGTTCTCCTGGGGCAGACTGGGATGCTCTGCCTCTTTTTTTCCAGAACACTCCTGTCCACAGGGCTTTGTTGCCTGTGCCATGCTACATGTGGGGAATGGAAGTTATTGTTAGTGTTCCCCTAATTCCCAGAGCTGCTGCCCCTGCCTGCCAGCCTGTTGGGGCTGGACCCATAACTGGAGCAGAGTTGGCTTCCCCTCCAAGGCTTTGTAGGAATGGAGCAGGGTGGAGCCATATTTGGGCCTTCCAGTCTAGTCCTGTGTCCTCACTGTACATTGGCCTAGGGAAACTGAAACCCAGGAAGGAACTTCTCTAAGGAAATAAGACTTGGGCGCCCAGCCTTGAGGTTCAGAGGTCCCTGGCCAGTCGATGTCCCTACTCTCACCTTCCTACCCCTCTCCATTCCCAATATTTTTGTCCCGGTTCCTCTTCCACACCCTAAGATTCTGCCCTGTGAGCTGCTCTAGCAGTGTGTCCACCTGCCATGCTAGTCAGTGGGAGCCTCCCTTGGCATCCCAGACCTGAGATGGCCCAGAATTCTGTCTGAAGAGTATCATCAGCTCTGTGCCCAGCCTTAAATCAGAAGCAGGAAAAACCTATAGCAATTGAGTTGTCTTTTAATTTCCTTTTTGTTTGTTTTTTAACCAGCATCTCACCTCCTAATTATACCCTCTGTCCCCTCACAGTCCCTTGCCCACCCAACCCCAGCTCCTGTGAACCGCCTTGAATAGCAGCTGTGGCTGCACATCTTGGGCTGGGCACCAGGGCCGAGGATGCCCTGTCCCCTGCTCAGCCACTTCAGCTGGCAGGGCCTCCACTGGTCTGAAACGCCATAGCCTGCCAGCTAGGTGCTGCTTCCATGAGCCCCAGGCCCACCCTGGTCTCCTGCCCTGCAACAGAACCTAAGTCTCTTCTCATTTCATTGCAGGGAATCTGACTAAGCACATGAAGTCGAAGGCCCACAGCAAAAAGTGCCAAGAGACAGGGGTGCTGGAGGAGCTGGAAGCGGAAGAAGGTAACAAACTGCCATCTTCTTCCTACACCCTCTTCCTTCCTCCCCAATTGCCTGCCCTCCTCCACCTTTCTTCCCTGTCTCCCTTCCTTTCTGCCCTCCTCTCTTCTCTTCCCCTTTTCTCTTTCCTTCCCATACCTTTCCCCCCAGTTCTCTGGCTACTGAGAGACAAGGTTAAATTCAGCGAGATGCCTTCTATCTCAGCACGTGCTTGCAGTCACGGCTAACGTGCATTATAGTCTGTCTAGCCCCATGGGTGCTCAATAAATGTTTACTGATTAAATGAACATATCAGTTCTTATAGTCCATGTTAATTGAGCACCTGTTGTCAGGTGTGTTCTAAGTGTGTGCCCTGAACTATCTCAGCATATTGTCATGATGGTGTTGTGGGATATGTACCTTTGTACATAAATCACCTTTACATGTGGCACCCACACTCATGCCACACACTCAGGCATGACCCAACAGCCTTTTGGGGTTAGGAGGATTTCAAGAAAGCTAAAACCAGATCTGACAGTTCCTTGTCTCATCTCAATCCCATCTGCCACACCCCGACCAGGATCATCCATCATCCTAGCAGGCATATTACAGCCAGTCTCTGAAGATGCAGGACAGGAGATGAGTCAAAGGCAGTGAGTCTGGCACAGTGTTGTCCAGGCAGGAGGCCAGAGGGCCTTGGCAGTGGACAGGCAGGCCCTCCAGCAGGAGGAAGCTGGAAGCCTTTCTTTAGCACCAGGCAAACCTTTGACCACATATTTCCCCCAAATCACTATAGGGACTTAAGAGGAGTGCATGTATGTCCATGTGCGTCTGGATTTTTGTTTGTTTGTTTGATTTTTCTCATTAGGGGATGCATTTACAGTCTTACAAAGGAGTTAAATCATTATTGCCTTTCAGGTGGAATAAATTACCTTTACATAACAGAACGCAATGAACCTGGCATTGTTGCCCAAACCTAGAACATGGGTTTACCATGCTTGTCAAGAAAGCACGTGGGGCCATTTACAGACATCCATCACTGAGTTCTCAGGTGGTAGAAACTGGTGCTGCCCCATTTTAAGCAGAGGAAAGTAAAGTTCAGACAGGGAAAGGCAGGTACCCAGATCACACAAAATCTCCAGGTCTCCCCACTGCCTAGTGGACTGGACCAGGGGAGCCTGCGCTCAACCCAGAGCCCTCCCTGGGTGGTCCCTGTCCCCCTCTCAGCCTCATTTTCCCAGGGGGGCAAACAAGGATGACCACCTTTTGCGAGGATGAAATCCATGAGCTCGTTGCAGAAGTAATTACAGAGCACCAGCTCCTTTCCGGGCTGTGTGCAAGGTGCTGGAAACTCAGCTGTGAATAACACACCCTCCTGTCCTCAGGAAGCCTACATCCCAGAAAGGAGACCGTAGTGAACAAATGTGGGACAGAGCAGGGAGGATGGGTATGAGGCAGAAAGTAAAGGATGGGGCATGTAGGCATGGCAGGTGGTGTGAGCAGATAACTTGGGTGAAGCCAGGGCTCCGTACCCGGCAGGGTCTAGGAAGAGCTCGCCCTCCGCACAGGGAGGCCTGGAAGGCGTCAGCGCTCAGTCCGCATGGCTGCAGCCGGCTCAGCGCGGGGCCCCGAGGGACGCGGGAGCACACGGCTATCCTCCCGGCGTGCGGGGCGCTTAGGCGAGGCAGCCACCATGGCCTGGGTGCACGTCAGGGTTGAGGGGTGGTCGGGCTGCCTCTGGTTCTGGAGGAAGCGCCCACAGGCGTTGGTGGTGCACGGTGAAGGGTAGATGGGAGAGATCTGTAGAAAAAAGAGCCAGGGATGACTCCGGCGTTACGGCCCAAGAGACTGGAAGGATGGAGCCGCCGCTTCCCGCGGTGAGCCGGCCGCCGGGAGCAACCGCAAGGGGTCGGTCGAGTCCGAGCGCGTAGGACTACACAGAGCGCCGACGGGGCAGGACAGCCGGGAGCCATCGCCTCCTGCCGCCGGCTTCTCAGCCCAGCCCCTGGCACTGACGAGGGCAGGCGCCAGCGCCACCGTGTGGCCAGTCCTGATGGCGCCCTCAGAGCACTCTGCTCGGGCTTGCTGGGCAACCTCTGGCCCCTGCACAGGCGGATGGGTCTCCTGCAGTGTTGACCTTGACCCCAACAGGGGCCCCAACTCCAGGAGCGGAGTCGGGAGTGGGCCAACCGGCCAGGGCATCACCCAAAGACGCAGGAACCCAGATGTAAAGAGTCCGACAAACCCTGAACTGGGCAGGGGACCTTTGGTTTCCAGCCTTCATTCCCTGGTGTGCCCAGGTCAGGCCAACATCAACTCTAGGCCTCAGCTTCCCCATCAGTAAAAAAAGTCCTGCTGGACACCAGGACACTCTTGTCCTGATACTGCCTCACTGGCATCACCACCCCTCTGACATCCATCTGCAAAGGGCCACGTGGCCCCAGCTACCTGCCTGCTGGGAGTGGAGAGGAGGAGCTAGAGGTTGGAGGTGACAGCAACTGAAGTTTATTAGGGACTTACTAGATGCCAGACCCTCATAGTCCTGCAACAGCTGAATGAGGAGGTTTTTATTATCATTACCCCATTTTACAGATGAGGAAACTGAATGCAAAGAGAATGCAACTTATCTTAACATCATACCACAAGAAAGTGGTGGTGCTAGGATTCAAACCCAAATCATTTCCTGCTTCTCTAGACATAAAATCATCTTTAAACTGTCAATGTGATAACTCAAGAGTGGTAAACTTTAATTCTGACTCAGCCACCAGCTTGCTGGGTAACCTTCAGTAAGCGCTTGCCCCTTCAGCCCTTGGATTTCACCACATGTAAATAAGGGGTAGGGCCAGGGGAATTCCTGGGCTGAAGCAGGCCCCTGCCGAAGTCCTAGGTCAAGAAAAGTAGATGCCTCCCAGCCCTATCCCAATCCCCCACTCCTCTCTGTTCTCTTAGCATTCTGCTCCCAGCTACAGGAGACCCTGCCCTCAGTTGTGACCCATCCCTTTGCCTGCCAGCCCAGCTCCACTCAAAGTTTTTGACCTGTATCCTTCTGAATGCCCACTTTTGTCCCTTTTGGGCTTCTGACTACTACATGTTGGGTTATTTGGAAGATGTGATGCTGAGCCTTCTGGCCTTGGGGCAGCTGGGCATGGTGGAGATCCAAGTTTGGCTGCACCAATGGCCTGGATCTGAGTCTGTGTCCAGCTTTCCTGGTCACCAGTGGGTGCAGTACTGGCATGTGTGAGTGATGGGGCTGGCTGTCTGACTCAGCCCACTTGTCACCAGCCTCTCTCTGTAAGCCAGAAAGATGGGTCACGACAGTCTAGTGAGTAGGCCAGATGTTAGCAGAACTCTACCCTGTGTCTGGATTGCTGCCCATTTCAGAGATGGCCAAATGAGACTCCTAACATGTCAGATGGGACCTGGCTGGTTGGAGCCACCCCACAGAAGCCAGACCAGGAGGCTGCTATATCAGAGCCCCACTCCCACAAACCAGGAACAGTGGGCTTCCAAAGGGCAGTGGCTCCTCTGCTCAAGAGGGTGGCTGGGATGGGCTGTGCTCTGCAGCCTGAGGCCAGTTGAGCCAAGTCATTCACAGAGCCGTGTCTGCCGTGTGCCAGATGCTTTTGTGCCAGCCAGTGGCAGCCTGGTCACAGTGGCAGATGTGTCTTGGACTGACCACAGATGGCTCTGTGCTGCTGGACCAGCCAGCATGAATGCTCTATCCTAGAATAATAGATTTCATCATTAATGTATTATTAGTGGTATAATTATTTGGGCCCTTGATGTGTGTGTGCTAAGCCTGTGAGGTGAGACTTTCACACCTTTCTTTTTATTTAAGAAAGGAGACTGAGGCATAGCAAAGTGACATAACTTGCTCATGGTGAAGCCAACACTGGGATTCTAATGGGGAAAAAAATAGCTGTCTTATTTGCTATGGTTCAGTTCCAGCTCTGTTTCTATTTTACTTGGGCAGGTTACTTCATCTCTCCATTGCTCACTATTATCATCAACAAAGTGTTCCAGTGTCTATTGTGTCACTTGCTCTTTCTCAACAGTCCTGTGCCATTGCCATGGCTATTGTGCCCAGTTTGCAGCTAAGGAAACTGAGGCTTAGAGAGGGGCAGCCACGGGGCCTGAGTGGCCCTGGGGCCTCACCATGATTATGGGTCTTCTGTGTTTGCCCGTCAGGAACCAGTGACGACCTGTTCCCAGACTCAGAAGGGCGAGAGGGCTCAGAGGCAGTGGAGGAGCACCAGTTTTCAGACCTGGAGGACACAGACTCAGACTCAGACCTGGAGGAAGACGAGGATGAGGACGAGGAGGAGAGCCAGGACGAGCTGTCCAGACAGTCCTCAGAAGCACCCCCACCTGGCCCACCAGCTGCACTGCAGGCAGACTCCTCACCCATTCAAGGCCCTCCGCCCCATGCCACCTCTGGCAAAGAGGGTACACGCGGCAGCTCAGTCTCAGAAGCTGAGCCCTTGACAGCCAGCAGTTGCTCCACATCCAGCCACAGCATCTTTTGCCTCCCCAGGCTGGGACTGGCCCCTTTGGGCCCTGTGGAGAAGGAGACAGTCTCGGCCCTGAGTTCCAAGTCCATGTTGCTGAGAAGACCATGGTCCCCAAGCAAAGAAGCAGGCAGCCGCCTACCACTAGCCCGCAAACACTCATTAACCAAAAGTGACTCATCTCCCCAGCGTTGTTCACCGGCCCGAGAACCACAGGCCTCAGTCCCAAGCCCACCTGGCCCCCAAATGGGCCCTGGAAAGGACACAGGCCCTCTCCCTTGTAGGTCTCCAAGACTCGAGCTATCTCCTCTCACCACGCGGCCCCCTCGAACACATCTTCCCCCCAGACACTCGCCCACCAGGAGATGGTCTCCAGGTCAGGCTGAGTCACCACCACAGTCAGCACTACCAGTGAAGTGGGCCTTGGCTGGGCCGGGCAGCCCCTCCACGGGCGAATGTGGCCCAGGCTTGGGGCTAGCCCCACGGGTTCTCTTTCCACCCACACCTCTACCTCACAAGCTTCTCAGCAGAAGCCCTGAGCCCTGCGCCTCCTCGTGGGTGAGTTCTTGCCCCCATGGTGGCTGGGCCACTTCTCCCCTGTGGGGGTGGGGGTAGGGTTAACAAGTTCACACTTTCTAAAGTATCACACCTGGAGCCAGACAACTCCACTAGCTCAATAATTACTAATAGTTTATCAAACACTTATTAGGCACCTAATGGGCCAGGCACCATGCTGGCGGCCCTATACCTACTAGTGTATTAAACTTCATTTTAGCCACAGAATCAGTACAGCATGAACTTTGGAGTCCATGGGTTCTGGGTTCTATCATTCACCAGTGGTGTGGACTTGGATGTGGGTGTAAATACTTGTATGATTCCTTGCCCACCTGCCCCATCGTTGTCTCTATGTATCCATCAAGCAGATGGCAGAGCTTAACCAAAATCATCACCAGCACCAACGTCACCGTCAACAATGTCCTCAGAGACACCACAGCCAATGCATTCCTGTGAAACTATTAGCATGGTTCCCATCACCTCTGGCATAATTGCACCCCCTGCACACCATTGCTGCCACCTAATTAGTGTGATTGTGATGTTACATCACCAGCACCCTGTTCCTATGGCTGCCATGCCACCCCACTGACAGAACCATCATTGTCCATTGACCTCTACCTTCCAACACCTTTCTGTCCTCACATTGTCATGACCCAACCACATCACTCTGTCACTGAAGTATCACTGATCTAGGAATCTGTCCTCCATGTTTAATTTTGGGGTCACATTGAAACTCCTGGTGGTGGAGCTCACAGCCAAGAGTGAAGCTGGTTCAAGATCATTTTAAGAACAGGAGAGGCAGCAGAAGCAAGATAGAGGGCCACCGGCATGGGTGGCAACAGGGCCCCACCTTTTCCAAGCATCTGCCTCCTCAAAGGACACATGTCCTGGCAAGAGGCATGGAGATCATGAGGCCTGAATGTATGCTCACGGTCACCTCTGGGCTGGAGAGGGCTTATGCCAGCAAGGGTATCTGGCTCAGGGTGGTGCTGTGGGCAGCATCAGGAACTCTGCTTTGCCCAGCATGGCTGAGACTTGGGACTCACACTGTGATCTCTGGCATGTCCCTCTCCCCATCTCCACATGCCCAGGGGCCTGGGTTCTCCACATGCCCAGCATGTAACCCTGACCTTATTCTGTCTTGTTTTCTGATCCCAGCAGAAGGCTGAGTCCCGAAGTCCCTCCTGCTCGCCCGGCCTTGCTCATCCTCTCGCCTCCCGACCCTTTTCTTCCCCCCATGACTTCCACAGCCACACCCCAGCCCGAACAGAGGAAAACGTCTTCAGCCACCTGCCTCTGCACTCCCAACATTTGGCCCGCACCCCATGTCCCTTGATTCCCATCGGTGGGATCCAGATGGTACAGGCCCGGCCAGGTGCCCATCCCACCCTGCTGCCAGGGTTCACTGCTGCCTGGGTCAGTGGCTTCTGCGGGGGTGGCAGCGACCTGACAGGGGCCCGGGAAGCCCAGGAGCGAGGCCGCTGGAGTCCCACTGAGAGCTCATCAGCCTCTGTGTCACCTGTGGCTAAGGTCTCCAAGTTCACACTCTCTTCGGAGCTGGAGGGCAGGGACTACCCCAAGGAGAGAGAGAGGACAGGAGGAGGCCTGGGCAGACCTCCTGACTGGGAGCCCCATGGGGCCGAGGCACCCACAGAGCCAGCGCCCACACACAGCCCCTACACCCCGCAACCCCAGAGCCGCCGAGCAGCGCAGTCCTGGAGCCCCTCTTTGGAGTCTCCGCACACACTGGTCAACCCTGAGGCCTCTGCCACCTCACCACTGGACCGCAGCAGCTCCATGGGCTGCTTGGCAGAAACTTCCACTTGCTTCCCAGCCCGGAGGAGGAACCTCTCTGGGGAACCCAGGACCAGGCCAAGCTCCCCCCAGCCCTCAGGAAGTTGGGAGCCCAGGGCACCTCCACACCAGCCTGAGGACAGAGGACCCCAAAGCACTTAGCCTCTCTCTGACCGCTTCAGCATCTGGCTTCTGGTGTTCAGCAACAGACATTTCTAGCCAACTTCCTCGAATCATCCTGCTTTCAAGGGACCCACTTCCATCTGTCCCTCTGTCCAAGCAGTTTCTGCCCAGCCCCCATCTGCTGTATCTTCCCACGTATGCAGTTACCTGTGCCTTTCTCAATACCTTATGTTGCTTGAAAAGAAACAAATCACACACATACATAAAAAAAAAAAAAAAAAAAAAAAAACTCGAGGAATGTGAGGCTGTGAAGAGTTTGTACTTTCGGGGAAAGGCTGTAGGTGGAGCCTCCTTACCCCACAGTCAGCAGCCACCTCGCCCCCAGGGCTGCCAGAAGGAAAGGGGATGCACTGAGGGAGAGAAAAAACTTTTAAAAATATGTAATGAAATGTAAAGGCAAGCACTCCTCTGTGCAGATGTTTATGGTTTCTATTTATTTTCTCTTTATGACTGCTCCTCTATGCCACCAAAAAGGCCAGTGTCCTAAGGCAGAGTGACATAAACACATCCACCCAGGAAGACCCCAGAAAAATCATCTTTTCCTTTTTTCTTGTTTTGATGCAAGAAAAAGAAAACATTACTTTTCCTAGGATTTCAACACAAAATTACAGGAACAGGTAGAAGGTAGGAGCTAGCTGCTTCCCCCAGGGCTCTCAGATACCCTGGTAGTCTGATTTGTGGAACCACCCTGGCATTTCACAAGTGGACAACTACCCCACCCTCCCAACCCTGGTCTTGTGCCTCCCTTCTGCACCCCACCCCTGCCCACAAGACGGGAAAGAAGCCCTGACCTACTGTTTTCCTGTTCCCAAGCAGATGGCCTAGGCCACAGGCTGCCTTCTCTATTCTAAAAACTATTCACAAGGCTGACTTAGCAGGACCCAAACTGTTCCTGAGACTGGGGTGTGGGTTTCTTTCACCTTGATTCCTGGGGTACCAAGGACCCTATTTCCTTCATGGCTGGGGTTTTCCAGTGCTGGGCACCAAAGGTTTATAGGGACCCATTTCTGGACCCCATTGCAGCAGAACTGGTTTCCCCTATCCCTGCCTCACACTGTCCCTTCCCGCCTTATCCCAAAGAAACACCCTGCTTGGTGGGAACTGCCAGGGCTTGTCTGTTGGCTTGAACCTCTTCTAAAAAGAGAGAGAGAAAGAGGATAACATTCAATTCTTGCTCCAGCCTTCTTCTGATTCACTTAAACCAAAGGATTAAATTGTCCTAAGTCATTTGGATTTTTCTCCAAAGCAGTCAGAACTGGCTAGTACCTCTTTCTAGACCCATCTCTACCTGAAGCTGCCCTGCACTTCCTTTAGGCAAAAACCTACTTTGTAAGAAACATAATATGACCAGAAATGTAAATCCTCGTTTGAGATATGGCACTTGAACTCTAATGTGTTCACTGTACCCTGGGAGAGGTAGAATTTCCCCAATCTTCCATAAATGATTTCCTTTACTTTCTACAAGGGGGTGAAAGTGCAGGGACCACGGTCTAGTTCATGTAGCCTGGGTGCAGAGCAGGGTCCACTCTGGCCTGCCCACAGTCGTCAGCCAGGTTTTTGGAAGAGCCAAGTGCTTTCCAAGGGCTCCTGGGGTGTCCAAGTTCTTTAAAAGGATGCAGTAGGTGGGAGGGCCAAGACCCTTCTGCAAGCTCCCCATGCCTGGCCATACTTCCCTCTTCTGCCAGCTCACAGCTTTTCCTTTGCTTGCTCCTGGCTAGGTGGACACACCAGCCATAGGTCCAGACTACAGCCGGACAACCTTATTTACCCCTGAGGTTCCACTGTGCAACACGGTCCTGGGGAGTCTGGTCAGCCAGGAGCTCCTGGCTGTTTGACTCAGAATCCAGGGCTCTCGTCCACCCTGGGAAAAGCCAGTAAGCCCAGCCTGGACCATACTGGTGCTGTTTTGGCCTGGTGGGCAAGAGCCCACCCTCAGGAGGCCAGGGCTTTCCTTGCCCTTGTCTTCCCTGCCTTCTGGCCCTTGCCCATGGAGCTCCCCACAGATGGGACAATTCAAGGGCCTGAGGCCTGGGAGCTGGATAAAGGGCATTGCTTCAGCCCAGATTGGACACCTTTCTGGGCACCTTTCAGCCCCAGGTTTACAAGGCAGCAGATTGGGGGCTGTGCTGGGGTGGCTATCCCTCACCCATCCTGCACCCCAGCTCACCTGGGCACTACCCCCTGCACTCAAACAGCCCACCCACCAAAGTTTTCCTTCCTGAGCAGCCTAGTCATTGACATTGGCCAGTAGGAGAGAGTCCGTGTAGTCAGGGGGCCATCAGCCTCTGGCAGAGGAGAAGTAACCAGGGCCACCAGTCACTAGAGACCTACTTCAAATGCTCAGGGGGAATCTGGCCAAAGGGCTACTGCCCCATCCAGAGGGATGGAATCTATGCCCCCAGCCTGGGGTGTATGTCACTGGACACAGATCTAACCCTCTTCCAACCCCTCAAGATGCTGACTCCACTCGTGTCCTCCCCTGGCCTTCTGCCCCACTGCCAACCACTTCGGCAGTCCAATTTGCCTATAATGCTATTGTCCCCATTAAGAGAAGAATGGAGAAAGCAGTGGCAGATTTGTTGACACAGTCACCTATTCTATGCTCTGTTGAGATGACTTCTCCTTGGTACAAACTAGTTCTGGTCCTTGGATGTTAGCAGTGATGGAGGAACCAACTGGCCTTCTGCCAGGAATTCCAATCCACCTACCACCTAGGCCTGTCCTCCAGGATGCCCTTCACCCTGGCACTCTCAGGGTCATTCTGAGTATTAACCCTACTCCCCTTCAAAGGCAGCCTGCCCTGCCTGGGTCCCAACCATGACCCACACACTGGCCTCAACCCCTGGAACCTCCAGGAGCCTAACAACAGATCTCACACCCACGTCCTCCAAATCCCAGACCCAGAAGTCCCCCCATCTCCCTCTTTTGGGAAAAGTCTGAAAGAATTAGCTTCCGGATTCCTCTACCCCCTGCTCTGTTCCCCCTACACCCACAGCTGTTCTGAAGAAGAACAAACAAATATCTGGGCTGAATTTCTCTCTAGTCCTTTTTGCAGACAAATCCTTCTTAAAACAAAAGTCCTAGGTGAGCAGGGGAACTTGGGGACCAATCTGCCATGTTGAGCGGGGGTGGGGGAGGAGAAAGCTCCTGAAGGCCTGTTCCACAAAATTCTGCTTCTGTAGTGTGAATCCAGTCTGCTTTCCATTAGAAAACTGCTTCAACACTTGTGATCACTTTACTAAATCTAATGTTTAAACGAAAAGAAAAGAAACATGCAGGCAAAAGTAAGATACACACTTTCTCTAAGATAAATATTTGCCTTTTTCTCCTGAAAGGTATACATATTCTGTATGTGAAATTGTCTGTAGAAAGTTTCTATGTTCTTAAATGGCAATACATTCCAAAAATTGTACTGTAGATATGTACAGTGATTGCACTGGGATGGGGTAGTTTTGCCTGTAATTTTATTTAAATGCCAGTTTCTTCACTTACATCTTGCAATGTTGGTATGGTATATATCAGTGCAAAAGAAAAAAAACAAAAACAAAAACAAAAATCCTTGCAGGTCTAAAGCACAGAGTCTCCCGTACAAAAGGAAAAAAATGCTCAGTATTGATGTGTATGACCTTTGTTGTAAATTATATCTGTACTGTGAATGAGAAGTTTTTACAAGTATAATAGTTGCCTTTACTACAGCTGTGGCTGAGCGTTCAGCCTGAGGATATTTTTTAAAAAAAATAGCACGTTGGAATAAATTTGAAAATCCCAACACAGCCTTGTTTGCCTGTCTCATGGTTTTTCTAGAAGGTTGCATAGCATCAGATTTGAAAGGACATTTGGCGTCCCACGTGTTAATTTTACCACAGAGCAATGAGGCCTAAAAATGGAGTCACACAGCCTAGGACCCTCTTGTGGCCCTTCACTTCCAGGCCTGGCAAGCTAGCACCAGCCACATTGCCAAGGGGTTTCAACCACACTGCCACGAGGTTTAGGGTCCGTGTTACTTGCCTAGAGCTGCTGTAACAAATTACCACAAAGTAGGTGGCTTTAAACAACAGAAATTTATTCTCTCACAGTTCTGGAAACCTGAAGTCCAACATGGAGATGTTGGCAGAGTTGGTCCTTTCTGGAGGCTCAGAGGGAGAATCTTCCATGCCTCTCTCCGACCTTCCGGGGGCTACAGGCAATTCTTGACCTTCACATGGGCACCTTTTCTGTGTGTCTCTTCCCTTCTCTTGACATGTCATTTTATTTGGGGCCTACCCTAATCCAGGATGATCTCATCTTTAGATCCTTAACTTAATTGAATTTGTAAAAACCCTTTTTCCAACAAGACCACATTCAATAGACTCTAGGGATTAAGACATGGACTTAACTTTTGGGGGCCACCCCAAAAGGATACCGATGTTTACCGATGCATCCACACATCCCTGCATGAAATGGTTTTAAAATGTTTAAAAATATTTATTATTATTATTACACTTATTGAGTTTATATTTAATTCTGCAGAGGATCAGAGAGGGTGCAACGGGACCGCAGACAGCTACAAAGCAAATGTAGAACTGGGCTGGTGCTAAGCCTGTGGGTCCCTGCTGCCATTTGGCTAAAGGTTCCTCATGGGATCCCAGAGCCACACGCACTTAAACCGAGAAGGGGCTCTAGGGATCATCTAACCCAACACTTTCATTTGATACATAAGAAAGAAAAAGTCCAGAGGAGTTAGAGAGATTTGACTGAATTCATGCAGCTGGTTTGTTGGTGACAGCTTAGACGCCAGAACCCCGGTTCTCAGGGTAGCTCTCTTTCTGTGGCACCAAGTCAAAGTTACAGAGAAATGGTCATGGGAAGGGTGAGTAGGATGAGTAGTGAGTGAACTGGTCCTTGAGCGCTAGCAGTTGGGGAGGCACAGCCACTTACTGCCTGTATGACTTTGGGCAAGGCACCTAAACTCTGTGCCTGATACCTAATCTTCTGAGGGGAGGGCAGTGACCTGTATATGTAAGGATTGAATGAAATAGTATGTAGAGGGTGGGTAATGGAGCTTTGAGCAGGTCAAGTCTTCACCAAAACAGGGGAAGACTCTGTTGCTATGCAACCTTTGCTCAGGATGCTGGCATTACGAGAGCGTGAAAGGTATGGATCCCTGTCATTTGCATTACAATTACTTTAGCAATTGTAAATTGGGCAGCGATAAACAGCCTCTTACAAATGTCCTTATAATAAAAGGAAATTTTTTTTTAAATCAGCAGAATTTCCACATTGATTTACTGACTTATGGAATGCAGCCATCATGGTGGAAAAGCCCAAGTGGAAAACCCTGTAGCTTACCCTTCTCACCAAAGTGTAAATCAAATGAAATACCACATACTTAGGTGGCAGTTTCAGAAATTCTATTATCACAGACTTCAAAAATGCAAGGAAGGAAATTCCTATCATAATTCACTAGCCTGGCCTGCATGGAAGTTGGTTAGGTCTTGGAGAATGTGGCAGCTTTAAAACCAGGGCTCCAAAATTCTTTGACACTTCTCCATTGAAAGGTGGGGGTCAATATTCCCTCAACTTGAACCTAGGCAGGCTTGTGACTGCTTCAACCACAGAATGCAGCTGATATGATGTTGAGACTTCTAAGGCCAAGTCATAAACAGAGATGCAGCTTTATGCCTTATTCACTCTAACACTTGTTTTTGGAGCCCTGAGCCTCCAATATAGGATACAAGTATTCTAAGGCTGCCATAATGTAAGGAAGTCCAAGCCACGTGGAAAGGCCATGTGTAATAGATGACCCAATTCTATTGGAGCCTTGCCTCACAGCCATCCTAGTGCAAGCAACGGGAATTTCAGAAAAGAGCTTCCAGAAGATTATAGCGTCTAGCCATCATGTCCCCGTAATCAAGTCATCTTAGCTAGGCCTCAGACATTTTGGAGCAAAGAGAAACCACTCCCACTATGTCCTGTCTGAATTCCTAAACTGAAGAACTTGTCAGCACAGTGAAATGGTTGTTTAATATCACTAACTTTTGGGATGGTTTGTTACATACCAATAAAAATCTAAACTGTGGACATTAAATGGATATAGATTACTATATGCTTAATCAGGTGGTTATTTCAAGTACTGCTGCAATTTCAGATGTGGCTTATTTTCTATAACAATTCCATACCTCTACCAAAATTTTGTATGCAGCTGTTGATCTGGCCAATGATAAAATGGTCTCTTGAAGATTCCACCATATTGGTAGTCGGGATGTAATACCTTTGGAGTGCTAGCCTACAGAATCTGGAACAAACTATGAACCAAACGTTATGGTGAAGTTTTTCTCATACCTAGAATATAGGGTCTGGACAATAGAGAGTTGATTGAGGTAAATGACATATCTCAACAGGTGTGCTACATGATCTGCCTTGAGAATTTTTGTTTCTCAACCTCATGATACTGAACCTAGCTGGTTTAGACTCTATTACCAAAGAAAGACACATTTTCACTTAGAGACCTAAGAGTTACTCCACTAACTTGGAAACTGAAAGCCACTTGAACATTTCTGGTTCCTCATGACATTACACATCCTTACACTTTCCAGCCAACTTCCAGCCTATTTGCCAGAACTTCGTCATGTGGCCACCATAACTGCCAAGAGAGGCCAGTGAATGATGCAACAAAGGATCTGACTGGCTTAGAGCAATTATATGACTCACCTCCTGTTGCTGGGCACAGTGCTATCCTGCAGAAAATTTGGGCTTTATTACTAAAGAAGAAGAAAGGGATAGCATTTAAGTAGCCAACTAACAATGTTTACCGCACCTGACTAGTGAAACATTTTTAAAACAATCTTAACTGTAAAGATGGTTGGTCTTTATAGTGAAATAGAAAATTTATTACCTCATAATTTTTAATAAGGCATAATAATCTCCCTACATGCCTTTACTCTGCTGCCCCCAAACCTCCACCATTATAAATGGATCTCTGTTCATAAAGGAACTTAACCGACCTTGTCTTCTAAAATTTATTTTTTAAAACTGAAGTGGTTCCTGAGTGTCCCTGATAGATGTACAATCAGGCCTCAGGATTAGAAACACCAGGACAGTGTTTGTCTTCACTCTTGTCTGAGGAAAAACAGACACAGCATTCACATTCACAATATCTTGTGAATTCAGCTGCAATTACCACCTCCACCCCCATTTTAAATTCAGTTACCCACTGGTCCTCAGGGCTGGCAGTCTGCCTTTCTTTCTTTGGGATGCCACACCTTTCTCTAGCTTCTTTTTTCTCCCCCATCATTTTCTCTTCTCTTTCCCATCCCCCCCCCACTCTCTTCCCTTTCTCTAATACAAAAAAACGTATACTTTTATATCCTAATGACCTAGAGAAAATCCTTTCTCCTCTTGCCAGCAGCACCAACTGAGCAACTTTGCAGTTCTAAACCTATCAATAACCCTATAGGAACTGAGGGCAGGAGATCATCTAGGAGAGGACACAGTGTGAAGAGCTTACCTTGTTAGGAGCTTTTCTCTTGGAGTACAGGAAGACTCTAAGAGAATTTAATGGTAAAACTTTGTGTGGTGTAGTGCTGTGGAAGGGAGAGTTGAAACAAACAATTGTGAGGCCTCTCTCTAATATTCATTCATCCAATGCACACATTTATTCTGATTTCTCATATATAATATCCATTATTTAAACATGTTTTAGTAAGTCCAAGAGCCCATAATATCCTTCCAATAATAGGAGTCAATTTCTTTTACTTGAAAACAAAGTATTTCTGCCTGGTACAAGATTTGATACCAGAAGCAAAGTCTTCCACATAATAAATTTTCAGGCAAGCATGAGAATTTTGTTTTGGTTGTCTGGCTAGATATGGTGAAAACAATGTGGTGGAAAAATAATCTGGGGTGGGGCTGGGCCCTTCTCTACTAAAAGTAGGAAAAAAAAAGTCCGGGCAAGGTGGCTCATGCCTATAATCCTAGCACTCTGGGAGGCTGAGGAGGGTGGATTGGTTGAGCTCAGGAGTTCAACACCAGCATGAGCAAAAGCAGGACACCCCCCCCACCTGCCTGTACAAAAAATAGAAAAACTGACACAAGAGGATCTCTTGAGCCCAAGTTGAATGTTGCTGTAACCTATAACGCCATGGCACTCTACCTGGGGCAACAGCTTGAGACTCTGTCTCAAAAAAATAATAATAATCTGGGATGGGAATCTAATAGCCTGTGGCAGTGTTTTTCAACTTTTTAAATCTCACAACACACTTGAACCTATAGTTAAACTTCCACAGCACACTTACATTATGTTGATCCAAAAAAAGGGAAAAAAGAATATACTTACTGCGCTTTGAACATCTTTCAAAAATAATCTAATTAATGATCTTTTTGGTTTTTATTTTTGTTGAAACAGAGTCTCACTTCATCACCTTGAGTAGTGCTGGGGCATTATAGCCCACAGCAACCTCAAACTCCTGGGCTCAAGTGATACTCATGCCTCAGCCTCTTGAGTACCTGGGACTACAGGCGCCTGCCACCATCCAGCTGATTTTTCTATTTTCAGTAGAAATGGGGTCTCACTCTTACTCAGGCTGGTCTTGAAATGTCACCAAGTGAAGAGGGTCCAGCCACTGGTCATGTTATGGGGCAAGTTTAAGGCCCACTGACTCAAATCAGAATTTCAAAAGGAGTCTTTTATTAACCTTGAGGCTATCTCAGCAAAGTCTAAAACAGACTAAGCAAGAGAGCATTGGGGGGTCTGAAGTTGGGGTTTTTCTAGTCCAAAAGTTGGCAATGGGCCCAACAGGTGGTCTGAAAGTTAGCAATTAAAAATAAAAAGAAAGGCTTGGCGCCTGTGGCTCAATGGGCTAAGGCGCCAGCCACACCTGAGCTGGCAGGCTCGAATTCAGGCAGGGCCCGCCAAACAACAATGACAGCTGCAACCAAAAAATGGCCGGGCGTTGTGACGGGCGCCTGTAGTCCCAGCTACTTGGGAGGCAGAGGCAGGAGACTCGCTTGAGCCCAGGAATTGGAGGTTACTGAGAGCTTTGATGCCACAGCATTTTATCCAAGGTGACAGCTTGAGGCTGTCTCAAAAAAAAAGAATTTCCAAGTACCTAAATGCTTTTCCAAGAGGAAACAGGGCACAGTTAGGGAGTCCCTGGTCTGGAGACCATAGAAAAAGAAAGGAGGGCTGAACAGGGAAGCAAAGAGGGGCCAGTCAAAATCCAGAAATCTGGTCGGATTAGTAGTAGTTCCTTCGAAGAGTAAGGAGGAAGAGCAAAGAAGTTGTAAAAAGAAAGAGAAACCACCTGCCATTCATTTACATTTTCAAGTTTTATTGAAACAGAAATTTACTATTCTGGCATTCAGATAAAACGTGTAGCAAAATGCATACATATATTAGTTTAAGTAAGCATGTATGCATATATATTTTTAAAACTCCATATGCACAAAACTGCATATATATGTATTGTGTGTTTATACATACATATAAAGATTTATACCAAATGCAATATTTTTGCAAAATGGATTAAATTCTACATTGATAAGGTTCTGCATGTACCTTTCTAGTGCCAGTTTTGGTGAGGAGACATTTGAATTCTATACCCATGTAAACAAACCTTTATGGTAACTAAAAATGCAGAAATGACCTTATTGTACAGACTAGATATTACCTTATTGAGACTCACTAAAATGAGTTACTGCTTCTAAACCACTTTTATTTTCTTTAAAGGAAATATAATGTTGAAACAGACAAAAATAATCGTATGAAAAATAAGTAGAAATTGGAAATAAGAGATTGCCAATGGGGGGGAAGATTTATTTTCAAATAATCGTCTAGTTGTTAAAATGAATATATTAATAGTAATTTGGAACATGCTTCTAATCAAATGAGGTTCTGTTTATGTAGTCAAATTCGTGTACATGCATGTATTTTTATATTTTAGAATAATATTGTCTTTGCTGGAAATAGTAGAGATAAAAGTACTGAATTTATTCTACGAAACAGATGCCTTCTCTTTAAAGTTACTTTGGTAACTTAACAAACCACTAGTTTGTGAGCTGAGACGTTTGGTTTTTGAAATTGAAGTGTATAACAATAACAACTACTACTTATTAAGCACCTAACACACCCCCAGCCCTTTATATATATTTTTTAAATGCTCTGCTGGGCCGTATTGTACAGATGAGGAAACAGAGGCTCAGAAGAGGAACTTACACAGAGCCCGGTCTCTACAATTACCTGGCAATGGTGCTTCATACCCCAGTGGTTCTCCTGAGGCCGCTCAGAGGAAAAGATGATGACTCAGATGCTGAGCAAACAACGGCCGGCTGCCCTGCCCACATCAATCTGAACAGCTTTTAAAAGCTATTGCGCCCCACTGCTCTGCACGCCCCACTCTGTTCTTGAGGATTCCCGACCCCCAGGCCGGACCTAACAGTCAGAGGTTTCCTCTGCCCACGCCCCACCTTATCCATCTGTTCACTGAATAAACATTTGCAAACTCCGTGTGTGCTGAGCACTGCTAAGCAAAGAGATTTAAAAATAAATAAGACACAGTGAGGCCTATAAAACATTTCTATGCCCCCAGATGAAGAATCTCAAACTCAGGTGCCTTTGAAACAAGCAGGTAGTAAAAACGACTGAAGCGAGCCAGATGCGGAGAGCAGGAGCGCTGAAACACTGGGGAGGGGGGCTAAGTCCTGGCCTGAGAGCCACGGGAAGGCAAGGTGCTGTCCAGCCTCAGAGCCTGGGCAGGTGCTGGACCTGAAGCGGGGAGGGACACCAGCAGAAGCTGGAACTTACAAAGAAGACACAACGGCGGCTTTTCCTACACCCCCTAAAGGCTCCTCCCCCTCTCATTGCCGAATCCTAAGTGGAAGCAGGTTATTAAGGCCTCTGAGAGATGCGATGTAGAACAGAGTTGGGGAGAGCGGGGAGGGCCTCTGACCACACACAGGAAAGAGAGCCGCACGACCCACTCTCCTCGCTGTAGGATTCTGGGTTCCCAAACGCCGCGTCTCCAGCTGTGTGGCCCGTCCCCTGCCTACACGCCAGCACCTGCCTTCAGCTGTCTTTGCCCGTCGCTGACATCACAACCTCTGGGCTCCGTCTCATCCGACATCCCTCCCTCACTTGACCGGCTGACTCTGAGGAACCCACACGGCTCCAGGCTCTGGCTCCACCTTGTCATCTCGCTGTGTCTTATTTATTTTTAAATCTCTTTGCTTAGCAGTGCCCAGCACACACATCCAGACTCCCAGAAGGCCCTCTTTCCTGCAGGCCTTGACTACAGGTTTTTCGATCAAGATTATAATTGTCAGGGCAACCCGTTCAGGACCCCGTCTACGGTATTGGAAGCTGTCCTATCTGTCCTCTATTTCCTATCTATCCTTTATAAACTATCACTTTCGTTTAAAAAAAAAAGATTGCCATTGTCAGACACGGGATCACCACAGCCCCATAGTACCTCTCAGCGAGTCACCAGCAGGCATCACTCAGGCTGACATTTGGTAATATTCATGAGTAACAAAACAAAAATTAATGTATTTTTTGACCTTACCAGAGCATGGTAGGTGGGGGAAAGTGGCAAAAATACAACCATTTACATTTAATGAATAATTTACTTACTTTCGAAATGAGATTGTAATCTGGACTGTGATAAATCAGCTAATTACACCTTAAAATAAGGTTCATTCACTTCTTCTAAATCGTTCCAACCTTCTTAGCCCAATTTCTGGTTGAAATTTGACCTGTGATCTTATATTGAATAGTATAGATCTACCAATACTATATAATGTATTGAAGTACAAATGGTTCATTAATTTCCTTACATTAATGAAGCACTGAACCAAGAAGAAAAAAAATAGAAATTTTTTTCAATATCTATTGAGTCATAAAATAGAAAGCTTATCAGCAGATATTTTCAACTTTCACGCAGGACAGATACCATTTGATATTTTTCTTTGAAGAAGAAAAGTCATCAGCTTAGTGTGCTTTCTGGCCTTGATGATTATCAAAATCAATTTCTTCCTCAATTGCCCCTCACATGGAATGTTCACTTCCTAACAACAGCTCTTCGAGCATAGACCATTTCTTCAAACTATAATTTAATAGCCTTCAAACTTTTAAGTACATTTGATTTTATCAAAATAAAAGTTGGTCACAGGTGCACTGGAATTGTGCCTAGTGGAAAAAGAACTTGGATAGGAATCATTCGGTTATATGTCCCATCAATAAAATATGAGAAGGCTAGTCAGTGACAACTGAGAAAGACTGACACTGAAATAGCTACCTATAAATTTGAGAAATGAAGATCAGACGAATTTTGGCATCCATAAGCCTTAGCTGATGTTTTTGGAAACTCAATTTTGGAAGATGGTGATAGTATTTGGACCATGAATGATATAGCTACAAATTTTATGTAAGTTCCCTGGGAATCACATATTTTAGTGCACAATATTTCAATTAGATAATATAGCAAAAATGCTTCATTAGGTTCTAATACAAGCAAATTCACTAGGTGTACTGATGTCTCTGGAGTCATGCATCCTCCTAACACTTGTGGAGCCTTTCTAGAAACTATGGGTTTTGTCAGAGGAGAGACTGGCTGTATCTCAGTGTGCGCCCTTCCTGTGGGTAACACAGGCACCCTGCTAGATGGAGACCAGAGAGACAGTCTTGCTCACGATGCATTCTGAAAACTGGAGGTTGTTCTGCGTCCACGCACGGAAACACATAAAGGCGTGTGGTCAAATAATTTGGGGAAATATATCAAAGAAAGCTAAATAGGATTATATTTTTCTTGCAGAGAATCTAACACGCAAATGCACACTGTGAATCTCCACAAAGAGAATATAATCAGCCTCATTTATTAAGGGTATGGAGGAACATAGACCATCCTGTCACAAAGCAACTCTTGGAGCTAATGGACTGCAGAAACATACTTTGGCAAATCAATAATGGTCTGAAGGCTTTCTTCAGGAAGAGTCTGCTCCACAATGTAGGGTAAAGAAGCTCACACAAAAATAATGCAGGCCATTCAGGGACACACCAGGTAAATGGAACCACAGAAAATATGATCAGGAGGGCGGAAATGGGGACAGGGGACAAATCAGAAATATCAGTAGTAACAGTTGATCTTAGTTCCTCCTCCACACTCAGTATTTCGTGCCTTATCCTAATCAATACTTTCAACAACACCTTGATGTAAATATTATTCTCCATTTTAAAGATAAGAAAATGGCCTCAGAAAGGGTAAGTGGGGTTGCCAAGATTAACACCTGGAAAAGAAACTTAAATGTGCTGTGACTCCAGTGTGCCTCCTCCATGCCAGAAGAAAAGCAGGAGGAAAGAAACAAAAACTTCTTCTCCCCAGATGGACTTTCCAAGGATTGTTGCCCTGATAAAAAGTTGGTTTTTCAAGAAGAACCATAAATTATTTATGGCAAAGCCAAACGTTTTGAAGCCTATCCTTTGGGGTCCCACCTGTCCACGGCTGCGGGGACATGCACAGAGGTCACAGAGGCCTCTTCATCTCTGCAGTGGGCTAAGCAGTACCCTGGTCAGACCCCAGACCCATCCCCAAACCGTTGGAGGATGCAGCTGGCTCAGGTCCAATGATAGGTCAGAGCTGGTCCTTGTCTGCTCTCAGAAGTAATTCTGAGTATCTCTTCCAACTTCACGGTCAGGAGTGTCAGGTTGGTAGCTTAGAGCTAGTCGTGGTGGGAGTATTTATACCACGGAAATCAGCAAACACTCCAAAGAAGGGATTTTGTGGGGTTCAGGGGTCGTTTTGTTTTATTTTTCCCAAAGAGCTAGTTTGTCAGCACTCCTCTGATTAAGTCTTCACCAAATGATAGATGTAAAAGAGATCAAAAAGCAGTAAGACTTCCAGCCAAAATATCACCCTGGGTATTCTTCTTAAAGTCAAACTCACATACGACATATTAATAATCTATATACATGTATCTATATCTATGCTAATGAAAAAGACCATTGTCTTGTATAACGAGGGGTTATGTTATTCTCTTCTCTCATTCAATAAACCGTACAACATGGGACAAAGCAGAGAACTACCTGAACAGTGAGTAGCCCTGGCCAACCCATTCTGCTCTCACACTGCCCGGGTCTTGTAAGATCGCGGTTATTTGCTCCAGCTGCACAGTGCACATGTGCCTCGGTCACACTTCCCTTTCCTACATAGTCAGTGGCCCCCAACCTGAAATTCTAGCTCCCCCAAAACTCACAGAGGCAGTAATGAGGATATAGGAAGCTTATGAGCTATTTCCCATAATCAAGTAAATAATCTAACCAATAATAGGTGAATTCTCAATAAACTTTGAATTTGTTTTTGTTGTTACCATTTTACTTTTGTTTATATTAATTAAATTTGATTGTTTGGTTTATCATAGGCTTTTCCAATTTTTCTAAAACCATTTGAGCGATTTTGATGAATTGGACAAGGAGCTAACTGTACGATAGATGAACTTTAGTGTGATATGTATATTCTCCTAAGCTGGGACGGAAACATGAAGACTCGCTGAACACTTATAATAATATTTAAATTAGCCAATTAGACTTACCCAGAGAAAGACACTCACATAGAAAGGGCAAATGATATATCCCATTTTCCCCATGATAAGCCTCTTGAGAAGAAGCTTTGCGTACGGGAATTGTCAAAACCCACCTCTGCCTCAGTGATAATGAGTGCCCACAGCCTTTTCATAGGAATCTTCCTACCGTGTAAGAAGGAAATGCTACTCCTAGCAACTGCCAGACCCCCACTCCTCATTCTATCCCCTCCAGTGAACTACTTGAGCTGCCCACAATCTTCCCTGAAAACAAGTCAAGCTATAAACCATACTCAAGGAATGTCACCCAACAGAAATACCAGCATGAACCCCTGCCTAAGTCCTTATGCGCATAAACCGCCAGCAGATGGAGCTCTGTGCTTACTCAGCCATCAGTCACATCACTCTGGCCCTTGTTTTGTTGGCCTATTGTAGTTTTATTCCCTGCTTTTCTGGCTGATTTGCTGTCATTGTTAGAATTAGCTCATCCCACTTCACACGTAGGTATTCAGAAACTGTTTCTACCACTGAAGGAAAATTAAGCTGAGTTTTCTTACTATTAGAGATAATACTTGATATATTTCCCTTGTATTATCCTCAGGTGTGTGAATAAGGGGCTTTGATTCATTCAGTCTATAACTATTAACATGTATTTCTAGGCATATCATATCTATTTGTTCTCTAAATCAACTGAACAGTGACTTTGGGCACCATCCCATCAGACTGGAATACTAATAAATCAGACTTCTTCAACCCCCCAACTGAGGGTCCTAGAAAGATTCCAGTCTTATGTAGTTTCAAAGGAAAGGACACAAAGGGGAGGGTGTGCCTCGTGTCATCGGTCATCTGTTTGGCCAAGTTAACAGGACATACATTATCTCTGCTGCCTCTAAGCTAAGTGTGTAAAGTGTGTAATACAAGATTTTTCCATGAAGCTGAAAACTCCTCAAGACCCACTGGGTCTTACTTCCCTAGAAAGGGCAGCAGGCAGCAATCCCTCTCTGGGGCATTACCAGAGCCAGGCCAAATTTTAACTCCCTGACAAGCATAGACCTCTCTCTTCTCTCTTCTCAGCCCTGGAGAATCTCATTTTTAAGTCAAGTAAAAACGTTTCTCTCTGCTCGTTTTCTCTTAGAATGATAGTCACCAACTTTAGCAATATATTAGAATTGTAAATAAAATACTGGCGAACTGTCAAAAAAAAATACTGATTCCTGATTCCTAACTCCAAAGATATTGACCTGATTGTTGGGCAGTGTGGCTGGGTCCATGAGGTATTCTTAATAACTACCAAGGAACTATAATGTGCAGCAGAGATTGAGAGTTATCTCTTTAATGATATTCTCGGCATGGTTTCCCTCTCCCCTTAGTGGACTTGGTACTTAGAAACAATAGTCAGAAAGGACAACATCTTTTCTTCTTTCTTCCCTGAGAGTGTGCTACTACCTAGCTGAATGGACAGAAGGAAAATACTGAGAGTAAAAGAAATTATCATCTTCACATCATACAGCCTATCAACCACATGCAATGTCAGGTACGAAGAGGGGAAAGACACTGCCCTCTCTGCACACTGATTAGAATTACCAACCTGAATCAGAGGGGCCTTTTTTCCCAAATACTCTCTATCTTTGTACATCAAATGAGCTGTTTACAATGAGTTTACAATGTATGTTGTCCTAAATAAGATTTTAATCTTAACAAGTTTTTTCTAAGTGGTTTTAAGTATCGACATGTTTGTAATGAAGGATGCTGTTTGCATAGTTAAAACAGTGAGCCATGTGTGACAGAAATCCTGACCAGAAGAACCCTAGTTCAAGTCTGCACAAAATGAATAGAATGACTTAATGGCTTGCTGTTGCAAGGTTAAAATTTTCCATAATTTGAAACACAGAAAAATATGATTCTTCAGTCACAAGACATGTTACGTAAGCACTAATTTCTCCTAGTCATTTGCTTTATCAAATATTTTTTCCATCTTAATCTATGGCATGATTAACTATAACTCTGAAATTTGGGGGAATAACAACTTTATTCCCTCCAGGTAGATATCCTCCACCTGTCTGTGGCTCTGAATGTTTAATGTATTTTCTAATTTATGTATGTTATCACCTTATGTTGTTAAGTTTTCAGTTTTTGTCCTTTGAAGACTGATCCCACATTTCAGCACCCAGCCCTGCCATATCCCAGTGCACTCCTCTCCTCAAAGCCAATTACTTTGTCTATAATAACAGAAGATTCCAAAGAGGTGGTTATAACACCAAATACTAAATTTGGACTTTATCTGGTCTATTGGTTCCCAAACACTTTCTGTTAATTGATGCCAGTCTGGTCTTATAAAAACCGCCAACAGAGATTTTTAAAAATACAGATTCCAGGGCAGTCCCTGTGGCTCAGTGAGTACGGCATCAGCTCCACATACCGCCAGTGGTGGGTTCAAACCCGACCCCGGCCCAACTGCAACAAAAATGTAGCCAGGCATTGTGGTGGGCGCCTATAGTCCCAGCTACTCATGAGGCTGAGGCAAGAGAATTGCCTAAGCCCAAGAGCTGGAGTTACTGTGAGCTGTAACGCCACGGCACTCTACTGAATATGACTCTACTGAATGTGTCTCTAAAAAAAAAAAAAAAATACAGATTCCAGCAGGGTGCAGTGGCTCACACCTGTAATCCTAGCACTCTGGGAGGCTATTATGGGTGGATCGCTTGAGCTCAGGAGTTCAAGACCAGTCTCAGACAACAGTTAGACCCATCTCTACTAAAAATAGAAAAATTAGCCTAGTGTGTTAACACGTATCTGTAGTCCCAGCTACTCGGGAGGCTAAGGGAAGAAGATCTCTTAAGTCTGAGTTTGAGGTTGCTGTGAGCTATGACACCACGGGACTCTTATCTGGGGCAACAGAGTAAAATGCCGTCTCAAAGAAATACAGATTTTACAGATTCCAGGCCACATGCTCGAGATGGCAGTTCATTGGGTCTGAGGTGAAATCTACGGGAAATCAAAGACTTTTAAAACTTGAAAGATAATTTTGATGGGCAACTGGCCTAAGAGCTCCTACTATATAAAGTGAGGCAATATCAATGATTTTTAATGAAGATTATGTCATAATTTGACTAAATTTTCTTTCATCAAAAGTCGTTATAGGTTTTCCCATTACAAAATAAATGCAAACTAATAAAACCTTTAAACAAAGATGTGTCTAAAGTTGTAGAGAGAATTTTATCTGATTCCTTTGTAGCGATCTCTCAAAATGATCGTGTAGTTATCCTCCCTTTACCTTTTTATAGATTAAGTCGCAGTGATATACTGCCTAAACTGAACTATACTTTCTGAAATAAATCCTATGTGGTTTTTGTAATACAATGTTGGATGCAAGTTGCTAACAATGTATTCAGGGTTCTTACATCTTTATTCATGACTGACATTTATTTGGCAGCACATTTCCTGAGCCTTGCTACAGCCATAAGGGTTAGGGAGCCTCCAAGAATATGCTAAGATTCTCTCCATCATTTTCTCTGCTCTGGTACAGTCGACAAAGCATAGAAATTTTTGTTCCTGGATCTCCAGACCTGTAGATGATGACATCGCCTACCGGACTGCCTTTTCAGTGTTTCCAGTGGCTTATTCTACTCTGGTTTTCTCCCTCTCTTCCGTTAATTTTCATAAAATTGTAATGTTTTAAAATTGTTCTCTTATTCTAGAATGTCAGTTATTTTCACTCGAAATTGATGTAGTGTTTTTTAAATCTCTTTTGTGCAGAGCTTGCCTTTCTCTCCTATTCCTAACACACAGTGGAATGGAAGAACCTCTGGCTCTGGAACATGCCAGTGCCGGGGCTTCAAGGAGAACCTGATGTGGCCGATAGAAGAGTGAGGTAGAAAAGGAGTGAAGCGGCCCTCTGTACGGGTCAGGGTCCTCCCGAGCGACAGAACCAACAGAATGGATAAATGCGTGAACAGACACATGATAGATAAATAGATAGAGAGATGACAGATCATTGATGGATTGATGTATGATGGAATTTATGAGGGGAGTTGGCTCTCTGAGGCTGAGCGGTCCCAGCACAGCCCATCTGCAAGCTGCAGGCCTGGGTTGTTGGTTGTGTGTGTAGCTCAGCCAAGTCTGAAAGCCTCGGCACCAGGGTGGTCAATAGTGAGCTCTCATCCCTGAGAGCCCGGAAGGCCACTGGTATAAGTTCTGTAATTCAAGGGCCAGAGAGCCCGGCGTCCTCACGTCCAAGGGCAGGAGAAGAAGAGTGTCATCACTCCAAGACAGAGAGAGAGAGAATGAGATTTGCCTTTCCTCTGCCTTTTTTTTTTTTTTTTGTCAGGATCCCCAGCTGATTCCTCCACACACAGAGAACAGATCTTCCTTGCTCAGTCCAGCAACTCACATGTCAATCTCCTTTGGAAACCTCCTCACAGACACACCCCTAAATACTGCTTTACCACTTCTCTATATATTCCTTAATCCAGTCACGTTGGCGCCTAATAGTAACCATCACAATTGTCATCGCCATGCTTGACCTCAAAAAACTGTGTCAGGTTTCTGAACCTGAGTCAGGCCTGAGCTGGGAAATGAGAGAAGCTTCCATATCAGAATGAAACAGATTTTTTTTGTTTTGTTTTGGGTTTTTTTGCACTTTTTGGCTGGGGCTGGGTTTGAACCCGCAACCTCCGGCATATGGGGCCAGTGCCCTACTCCTTTGAGCCACAGGCACCACCGAAACAGATTTTTAATATGTGAAAAGCTATGGGATCTGCCCAGTGCATTCCCAGGAAAGAAGAGGACTGAAAAAAAATAATAAAAAAACAGGAGAAGAAGGGGTTCTGTTTTCACTCTACCAAATTCAGTTTGTTCAGCAAATCATTTATAAAAATATTATAACCTGAGATTAGTGACTGAGAAACACAAACTATTTGACATTTTACTTTCTCATCAGAAATCACTGTGCAAATGAAATGCAGAGCACAGGGCTGATGTATTTGCCAAATGAAAACAACACCTACAGACTCCTGTATACATCTGACAATTAAGCAGATGAAAAATATGGCATTTCAAACAGACAAGGAAAAGATGAATTTTTTTGCATTGCAGGTTAATTTATCAGGATATATATAGTCAGAAAATATTGACTTTTTAGTGAAATATTTTAGCGAACCTTCCATCCATTCTGAGTCTAATCATGTAGAAACAGCACCCAAACCCAGACAGAGGGTAGTGGAATGCAGACACTGAGGAACTGTTCTACATTAAAGGAAACTAAAGAGATGCAACTAAATGAAACATGTAATCTTGCTATGGATCCTCGACTAGAAATTTCTTTTCTTTGCTGTGAAGGATAAGGGAGGATAAGGTTCCAAATTTGAATAAGATCCATAGAATAGATAATAGCAATGTATCAGTGTTAATTTCCTGATTTGGATCATTGTATTGTGGCTATATAAGAGAATTATTTCTTGTCCTTGGAAAATGCACATTAAAATATTTTAAGGATAAAGGAAATGTAGTTCTGCAACTTGACCTCAAAACAATGTAGGAAAAGTGTGTATGTACATGTGTTCGTATACAATGAAGGTGTGTCTACATATGTATGTGTGTGTGTGTGTACATGGAGAGAGAGCACACACATGACAGTGCCAGAGGTCACAGAGTGGGGCACACACCATTTGGTCCCTATACACCCTCTGCTCTGTTTATCCAAACTCCAGCTGTCCTCTTTTCCACCTGGAACCATGGAGTGTGATGAAGAAAACAATAAAAAGGTTCCTGCTGTGCCAGAAATGCATAAGAAAAAGTGAAAGAATTTTGTAGAGCTGAAGATGAAGCATCTGAAAAAGAAGTGTGTTCAAAAGATGCTTTTAAAGTCAAGCGAGGAGGAAGCTTATGTATGAGAAAGCTGGGCATTATCACAAGGGACATGAAAAGAACTGAGATTCAAATGGCCAGGATGGCAAGAAAAGCTGACAACTTCTCTGTACCTGTAGAATCCAAATTGGCATTCGTCATCAGGATCAGAGATATCAATGGTGTGAGTACAAAGGTCCGAAAGGTGTGGAAGGTTCTTCGCCTTCACCAGATCTTCCATGGAACCTTTGTTAAGCTCAACAAGGACTCGATTAACATGCTGAGGGTTGTAGAACCATATATTGCTTTAGGGTACCCAGACCTGAAGTCAGTGAATGAGTTTATTTACAAGAGTTTATGGCAAAATCAGTAAAAAGTGAATTACACTGATAGGTAACAGTTCGATCTTTTGGCAAATATGGCATTCTCTGCATGGAGGATCTGATTCATGAGATCTATACTGTTGGAAAATGCTTCAAAGAAGCAAATGATTGCTGTGGCCCCTCAAGTTATTATCTCCACAAAAGACGACCCACTTTGTAGAAAGTAGAGATGCTGGCAACAGGGAAGAGCAGATCAACAGAGTTATTAGAAGAGTGAACCAAGGCATCTGCCCTGATTATTTCTATACTCTGGTCAGTCCATAAACAATGACTGCTTTCAAATTGAAAAAAACAAAAAAACCCAATAAACTTCAACTATATTTTTGAATCATTTTACTCTCAGAGTCTCAATGTAAATATTCCATAGTCTCTGCCTCTTTCTACAATATCTTGCTGGCCTGTACACCTGCTCCTTTATTTCCCAACTCAAACATTCACTGCAATAAGTCTATATGGTCCTCCCTCAAATGAAACAGAGGAATAAACAAAATGAAAAACAGAAGGATGGCAGATCCACCACCCTCAAGAAGGGGGAGCACAAATCTCTACTCCTCAAGTGGAGTCTGTGCCAAGTGTCTTCCTTCCGTAGAGTATAGAATGGAAAGAGGGAAAAAGCAGAAATTTCACTTTGGTGAAACCTGACAATCAAGCTGGTAAGTGATCAAGGTGAGTGTTAACAGAACTAAGTTGTGTAGACAGAATATGCTCTTGACATGCTGTAATGCAGGTCTTCCTGCCAAACACCCATGACCACAGTCTAATCATTCAGAGAACATCAGACAAAGTATCTGACTAGCACTCCTCAAAGCTGTCAAGGTGTTCAAGAAGAAGAAAACTCTAAGAAACTATCACAGGTGAGGAGTCTAAGAAGACTCAAATAAGCCTAAAGTTGTATCCTGGACCAGATTTGGAACAGAAAAGGAACTTTAAGTAAAAACTAGTAAAATTCATAGCCGGGCGCTATGGAGGGCGCCTGTAGTCCCAGCTACTAGGGAGGCTGAGGCAAGAGAATCGCTTAAGCCCAAGAGCTGGAGGTTGCTGTGAGCAGTGTGACGCCACGGCACTCTAACCAGGGCGATAAAGTGAGAATCTGTATATAAAAAAAAAAAAAAAAAAAAAAAAAGTTAAGGTTCCCCTGAGTAATGTTCAATCATTTTCTCAAAGTATTAATATTTCAATATATAGTATCTACCATATTTTCATCTTCTGAGTACATAAACATACCAAGGCATATTTCTTCCTAGAGAAATTTATTAAAGGAGGAAGAATTTAATAATGAATAAAGGCGGAAAATTTTCAGTTATTTTCAACTAAATGTGATATGCTATACTTATAATGTAGAAATAACATGCAAAGGTCGGGGGAAAGACAGGAATTTCTTCATCTTGGTTAGATAGAAAGTAGTGAAAGGCCCACACAGGAAGTAGCAAGTCAAATGTATTGCAAATGCTTTAGTTAGAATTCATGAGGTAAAGTGATTTCATTCCTAAAGGTAGAGAAAAGGAAAACAGATGCAAAGTAGAAAAACATATGAATCACCATGGTTGATCAGCAAGGGTAAACAGAGTCTGGTTTATGTTCACCACATCTTATTTTATTTTCAGTGGAGTTATAAGGACATTAAAGAATGACAATAGTATCAAGTCAGTGTATTGGCTTATACATATGCATAAATAATAATTATAAACCTAACCTCAAATATTTTTTAATATTTTCTATTCACTTTTATTTGGTAAGAGTTTCTGTGACTTGACTGCTATTTAAAAATATATATTTTTTAACAAGTGAACAGTTTTTAAGAATTAAACAAAGGTATGATGTGATACAGTACAAGCAAGACAAGATAGGTATAATAGTACTACTCACATAAAGACTTAAATTTCACCTCAAAAAAATCACAATATATATCTTTCTTGAATTTCAACACGCAGTATTTTGTTGCTCACTGCTGGATTTCTCACCCTACAACGTAACGTGCACAGAGTAGACACTCAGTAATCAGTGAACAAAGGA
>CAUYON010170352.1:0-11179 GCA_963573935.1 Arctocebus calabarensis
CCAGAATACACAGAGAACTCCAACGTATTTGCAAGAAAAGAACAAGAGATCCCATCACAGGATGGGCAAAAGATCTGAAAAGAAACTTCTCTAAAGAAGACAGGCACACGGCCTTCAGACACATGAAGAAATGCTCATTATTCTTAATCATCAGAGAAATGCAAATCAAAATGACTTTGAGATATCATCTAACTCCAGTAAGATAACTACAATATTTGGATGATGTGTGGGGCCAAATGGGCTGAGCTCATATGCTCACGTTTGGCAGACAAGGCTGAAAAACAGCAAGACAGGTGATGCCTGTGGCTCAAAGGATTAGGGCACCAGCCCCATCCGAAAGTGCAAAAAGAAAAAAAAAAAAAAAAAAAAACAACAGCAAGACATCCTCCATCCCGATCTCCCACTCTGTTTCTACTGAAATAGAATATTAGTTAAGCTTTGTGGCCCTTATCTTTAGTTCCCACTATTCCAGAGACTGAGGCAGTATGATCACTTCAACCCAAGGGCTGGATTTTTCTATGTGCCAGGATGATGACAAGACACTCTAGCCTGGGCAACACAGTGAAGGTCTGTCTCATGAAAAACTAATAATTGAAAGAAAGAATATATTCTAGGCACACTTTCCCAGAGCAAAGTATGAGGAAAAGTCTGTAGGCAGATGGGAATAGGGGACTACATAAAAGAGGAGATTTATTGTGGGCAACGTGGGTGGGAGGAAAATGAGGCAGGAAAGCTGTGTTTGGGATTGGTTTGTTAGGACATTGCCAGTTGATCTGAAGGATAGGGGTGTCTGGTCCTTGGGTTCTGACTGATTGAGGCAAGTGAACATTGGCCCATATTGAAGGACCCAAAGTACAACAGAAGGGGTGGAGTGTGCACTCTGGATATTTTAGGGTGATATGAAAAGGCTGAATGGAGTCAAGAATTCACTATGTGGACATTTTAGAGTGACTACAAGAATCTATGCTATCAAAGAGTTACAGCAATGTAAAATCCAGAGGCTTAACTAATGCAGGCTTCAGGAACACGATTTCCCTATGAAAGAATAATTGTCTCCTATTGACATCTAATCTAGGGGTAAAATTTCAACTCTAGATCCATGGTTAGAAGTAAAAATCATGGGTAAGTTCCCTAACAATGGTTTTCTCCATTAATGTATTGAGACAGAGTCTCATTTTGTTGCTCTCAGGAGAGTGCTCTGGGATCATAGCTCACAGCAATCTTCAATTGTTCTCATCAAGCGAACTTATTACCTCAGCTGTGAATACACTGACCTGCATAACATCCGACCATTTTTCATTCTTCAGGGATAGGGATCTCACTAACGCTCAGGCTGGTCTCCAATTCAGAAAATCAGACAATACAACTGAATGTGCCTCCCAAAGTGCCAGGATGACAGGCATGAAGTCTCTCTGCTGGCAACAAACCATAGTTTTAAAAATATCCCAACTTCAAGTTCTGCAGTGTGGCTCACACCTATAATCCTATCACTCTAGGCAGAAATGGGTGACCCAAAGTAAGTGGGGACTGTGGTGGTCACCTGGACTCCCAGATGCTCAAGAGGCTGAAGCAATAAAATCTGGTGAGCTCAGGAGTTTAAGATTGCAGTTATCTATGATGATGTCACAGCACTCTACCCAGGGGAAAGGAGTTAGACCTATCTCAAGGAGAAAGAAAATGCCAACTTTGGTAGGATGGAACAATCTGCCTTCCATGTAAATTCATGGTAACCTATGTGTGAGCATGGAGATAAGGTTAACTGTCTCTCACTCTCACTATCTGGATATTTCTTATGCTGTGAGCCATTTGAGCACTTAAAGATTTGTAAAACTTCATCAGATTGCTTCATTGAATTAAGTAGTTCACCCTTTGAAAGTGTACAATTCTGTGTTTAT
Organism: Arctocebus calabarensis; assembly: GCA_963573935.1. Classification (NCBI taxonomy): domain Eukaryota; kingdom Metazoa; phylum Chordata; class Mammalia; order Primates; family Lorisidae; genus Arctocebus; species Arctocebus calabarensis. Next base: position 1,896 of record CAUYON010170352.1, read on the forward strand.
TAGTATAGTGACAGAATTGTATAGCTATTATCACAATCTAATTGTAAGACTTTGTCTTCTCCCCCACACAAAGAACATCAATACCTACTAGCAGTCACTTTCATCTTCCACAGCATCCTCCAACACTGGCCCCCTACTCCTAACAGACAATTGGCCTTGTCTTGATGTTTTCTTCTGAGTACAGTCTTCCTCTATGTGGTCTTTTATAAGTGGCCTTGTTCCCTTATCATAATTATTTTAAGGTTCATTCTTATTGTCACATAAATTTCAACTTCATTCCTTTGATTGTTGAAAACTATTCCATCCAGTGAATACAACACTTTTTATGTATCCAATCATCTCTAAATCCCCTTAGTAGTCCTGAGGATGTTCCCTTCTAATCTAAGATTTGTAAAAGATGTTATCAATAAAATATGTTGCCTCTGTATAAAGCCTTTTATGTGTCTCTCAAGGCAACCATAAGTTTTTTCTTGTTGATTTTATTAAGGGAATGTGTTCTATTAATTGATTTTCCCACATTGAGCTAGACTTGAAATCCTGGTAATAAATCCCATTTCTAATATATGTATAAAATATTTTGCATGCTGCTGAACTTCTCTTACACCTATATAGTTTAGCTCTTATGTATTGGATACTGCATTTCTCTTTTTCCCCACAAAAATACATTGGTACCATTATAGCTCAAGGAAATGTAAGCTGGTGACCTCAAATGATCCTCCTGAGTTTTTGCTTCTCGGCAGCTGAGAGTACAGGTTCATGCAACCACTGCTGGGAAAATATGGGGTCTTACTAGTTGCTCATTCTAGTCTTAAACTCTTTATCTTCCAGGGATGTTTCTGCCTTAGTCTCTGAAATTGCAGTGATTGTAGATGTCAACTATGGTGCTTATCCATGAATATGATTTGGTGAAAGTTTTCCTCTATTTTCCTTATAGATAACAGCCCACAAATTTTTTAAAAAAGCAACTCTATTTATATAATTTACACACTCTACAATTCACTGATTTCAAGTATAGTGTTCAAGACTACACATTCAGGGATCACTTGTATACTTCGTTTGTTTCTTACTAGAGAATTTTCCCTTAAGGTGTAGAGAAGAGAGAGAGAGGGGAAAAAAAGGAATGAATGAAAAAATAAAATGGAGAGAGCTTGCGAATGAGTTTGTGACAATTGGAGGAAGGAAGTATTAAATGAGGTAAGGGCAAAGGGAGGGAGGGAAAGCAAGAAAGAGAAAATTACTAAACATGGTGGCTCACACCTGTAACCCAGCCCTCTGTAATGCTGAGATAAGTGTATTTTTTGAAAGAGGGGTCCTGAGAATGGACTGAGCAAATGTCAAACCCTGTCTCTACTAAAAAGTGAAAAGTTATCTAGGCATTGCGACAGGCACCTGTAGTCCTAGGCATGTGGGAGTCTTAGGCAGGAGGATTGCTGAATCCTGGAGTTTGAGATGCTATGATCTAGACTGAGGTCACAAAAGAATAGCCTGGGACACATACAGAAACTGCATCTTAAAAATACCCAGACACACACCCATGCACATACAAACCAAGCAAGCAATCAACATTTTCATCATCTAAAAAGACCAAAATTACCTTCACGTTTCAATCATGGGGATGGGTTACATCCTGGGCTCACAATAGCAGCAATTTTGACTCAGCCTCTCCCTGAAAGTATGCCACCTGTGTGCATGCTCAGATTTTATTGTCCATCCCTGCAGTGCCCAGCCCCAGCAGGTAGTGCCTCAGGCACAGTCTTTGCTCATGAGGCCTGCGTTTCCATCCCAGATCTGTTCTGCCAGTGGCTGACACAGGAAGATAGGCCCAGCTCTCTCTGGTTGCTAAGAGAGGGGAGAAGTGTCTCTCCAATTTATCACCAGATGTGTAAGCCCTATTGTTCCTGCCATTTCCACTGCTGCACTGTGCTACATGGAACTGCTTCACCCTCTTCTGTATGGCTCCCTCACTGCACGGTCACCAATCCACACCCATGCCACAGAACCAGCAGAGAAATAGAACAGCTCAAGACCCATCCACATCTCTCTAGAAAATGCCCAAGAGCCTGGAATCCATGGGGGACAGGCTTCCAGACCTTAGAGTGGGAGTAGAGGGGAGTGTTGGGAGTTCAGAATTGTATGTAGAGTCTATGCCTGGTGAGAGTGTTCCATTGCACACTAGTGTGTACTCTCCGGGGAAAGAGTTCTGGAATTTAGAGTTTCTGTCTCATGGGATAGGGGACTCCTGTATGCTTGGCAATGGATTTTCAACCTATTGTTTGTTTTCTTGAGGTTGCAGTTCACTTCAGCAGGGGAGATGTGCTCTTCAACCTTCTCTCTTGGCTCAGCTCCAAACCATCAGATTACTTGCTAAATTTATGCCCTTTACTCTGCTTCTGGATGGGACCATCTGTGGAAAGGTGGATCCAGACAGCCATCTTGCCTCCTCCCCCTTTTTTCTCTTATAATGATTTTAAGGTTCATTCCTATTGTAACATACATGTGCATTTCATTCCTTTTGATTGTTAATAAATATTCATTATGTGAATAGAGCACATTATATGTATAAAATCATCTGCAAATCCCATTAATAGTTTTTTAGATAGTCCCTTCTAATCTAAGATTTTTAAAAGATTTTTATCAACAAGATATGTTGCCTCTGTCAAAACTTCTCTGTGTCTGATGAGGTCACCATGTGGTTTTTCTTATTAATTATAATGTAGTGTGTTATTTTTTATTTTTTTATTAATCTTATATACATAGTTCATGAATATATTTAAGACTTTGTGTGATTCAATGTGTTGATTATTGCTACCAATTGGAGTGCTTACATCCTACTAATTAACATAACTTTCACTTCATTTATTAATCACAGTGTTAAGACATTTGTGCTTAATACTTGATGGATTTAACTTGTACCCTTGCAATATGCTTCATAGATGAGGCCAAATAGTTGATTACCCATATTGAGATAGACTAGCTAGCCAGGAAATAAATACCATTAGGGAAACATGTGTACAAAATATTTTGTATGCCCCCAGGATATTCCTTCATCTATACTTTATATCTTTGATAGATTTGTCCCTACATTTTCTCCTTTGCCCAAGAAATATGCAATGATCATTGAGCTTGTTGTTCAGTGGGTAGGGTGCTGGCCCCATATATCGAGGGTAGCCTGTTGAATTCCGACTTTGGCCAAACTGCAACAAATCTATAGCTGGGAATTGTGGGGGGCAATTGTAGTCTTCACTTCTTCAGTGGCTGAGGCAACAGAATCACCTACGCCTAGGAGTTGGAGTTGTCTTTGAGCTGTGTGATACCATGGCATTCTACCAAGTGCGATAAGATGAGACTAAGTTTATCCCCCCCAAAATACGTGGTACCATCATAGCTCAAGGTAATTCAAACTGCTAACCACAAGTGATCCTCCTGAGTTTATGCTTCTCAGCAGCTGTGAGTACAGGCCAATGCCAACACTGCTGGGGAAGTATTGCTCTTATTTCTTAGACAAGCAGGGTCTTACTATGTTGCTCTGTATGGTCTAAAACCCCTTATCTTTCAGTAATCTTTCTACCATGACCTCTGAAATTGCCGGGTTTATAGGTGTGAGCTGTGGTGCTCATCCATGCTTATGTTTTTGTTTCTCGATAATCCTCATGGATAATAGCCCACAGATTAAACAATAACAACTTTATGCAGATACAATTTATACACTCTTCAAGTTCCTTTGCCCACAATGAGATGGGATCACTTGTTCTTTTCTTGCTAATGCGTTTGAGTTTTCTGTGGATTCTGGTTATTAAACCTCTGTTGAATACATGACCTGCAAATATCTTCTCCCATTCTGAGGGCTGGCTGTTTGCTTCATCTACTGTGTTCTTGGCTGTGCAGACTCTTTTTAGTTCCATCAGATCCCAGTAATGTATTTTTTGTGTTGCTTCAATTTACCAGGGGGTTCTTCTCATAAAATATTCACACAGGCTGATTTCTTCATGTGAATTCCCTGTAATTTCTTCTAGTATTTTTATATTTTCATGTCTCAAGTTTAAATCTTTAATCCAGTAAGTCTATCTTAGTTAATAGTGAAAGTATGGGTCCAGTTTCAGTTGTCTACAGTTCGCCAACCAGTTCACCCAGCACCATTTGTAAATAAGAAGTCTTTTCTCTACTGAATGTTTTTAATTGCCTTCCCAAAGAGCAAACGATGGTAAGTAGCTAGGTTCATCTCTTGGTTCTCTATTATGTTCCATACACATACCTCTCTGTTTTAGTGTCAGAACCATGCTTTTTTTTTAAATCAATATTGATTTAAAGAATTGTCTGAGGTCTACTAGCATGATTCCTCCTAATTTGTTTTTATTTATGTGTAATGTCTTGGCAATTTAAGTGTTTTTCTGAATCCATATAAAACGAAGAATATTTTTTTGAGGTTTTTAAAAATATGACAGTGGTGCTTTAATAGGATTGCATGAAAATTGTATATTGCTTTGGGTAGTATGGACATTTTAAAAATGGTGCATGAGCATGCTATGTTTTTTCCATGTTTTAATATCTTAAGCTATTTTTTCCTTAGAATTAGTTCTCTTTCTAGTGATCTTTCACATCCTTTGTTAGGCAAACTCCCAAATATTTCATCTTCTTTGGCAGTACTGTGAAAGGAACAGACCCCTTGACTATTTTTTTCAGCTTGACAATTGCTGGTGTATATAAAGGCTATAGATTTGTGAGTATTGATATTGTAACCTGAAAAGCTGCTGTATTCCTTGATCACTTCTAAGAGTTTTGTAGTTGAATCCCTAGGGCATTCCAGAAATACAATCATATAATCTTTGAAGTGTACAAGTTTGATCTCATCTGACCCTATATGGATACACTTGATTGCTTTTCCTTGCCATATGCGATGGCATATTTCAACTATAATGTTAAAAAGCATTGGAGACAATGGAAAACCTTTCCTTTTTTTTCTGATTTAAGTGGAAATTATTTCAATTTAACTTCATTCTATATGATATTGGCAGTGGGTTTGCTGTGGTTGGCATCTATCAGTTCAAGAAATGTGCATTCTATATCTATTTCTTGTTTATTTATTTATTTATTTATTTATTTATTTATTTATTTATTTTTGGTACAGACAGAGTGTCAGTTTATCTCTCTTGGTAGAGTGCCATGGCATCACACAGCTCATAGCAACCTCTAACTCCTGGGCTTAGGTGATTCTCTTGCCTCAGCATCCCAAGTAGCTGGGACTACAGACGCCTGCCATAATACCAGTTATTTATTTATTTATTTATTTTTTGTCATGGTTGCAATTTGCATATGGCCATGTTTGAAACCACCATCCTTGGTATTTGTGGCCGGGGCCTTACCCACTAAGCAACTGGTTCCACCCTTTACTTACTTTCTTTTTGGAGAATCTATCCAACATTGTCAAAGGGGTGTTAAAATCTTCAACTATTATGGTGTTGGAGGAAAACATGTCTGTTAGAATCTCTCTTACAAATTGTGGCACATTCTGGTTGGGATCACAAATGTTAATAATTAAAATCTCATTATGTTGAGTGTCACCCTTACCAAGTAGGAAGAGCCTTTTCTTATCTTTCCTTACTTCTATTGTATTGAAGACTATTGTATCAGTGAATAAAATTGAAATTCCTGCTTTTTTCTGATTGCCATTTCCCTGAATTATAGAAGACCATCCCTTCACACTTGAGTATTTATTTATCTTTTAAGGCAATATGTGATTCTTCTACACAACAGAAATCTGACTTAAGTTTTTGTATCCAGTCAGGCAACCTGTGCCTCTTCAGAGTACAATTTAAGCCATTCACATTAATTAAAAATATTAAAAAATCTGGTAGTATTTGGGGTTTTGATTTTTTTGAATGTCCAGTGGACATTTTCAATATGTTTACCACTGTAGAAACTGGAATTTGATCAAAATGTTCTCAGTGTGTTTACTTTGTTGGTAGAGGATTGTGCTGGTCATTACGGAGGATAGGTCGCAGAATATCCTGGAGAGCTATTTAGTTATGGCAAATTTCTTCAACATGTGAATATTATCATAGTAATTAATTTCTCCATCATAAATGAAACTTAGTTTAGCTGGATACAGGATCCTGATTTGAATGTTGTTTTGTTTTAAGAGGTTAAAGGTCGATGACCACCCTCTTCTATCTTGAAAATTTTCAGCAGAGAGATCTGCAGTCATTCTTTCCCTTGTAGATTACACTTTTCTTATGTCTGACTGCTTGCAGAATTTTCTCCTTCATATTAACTTTGGTGAGCTTAATTATAAAGTGTCTGGGAAATGCTTTATTTGGATTGACTCATATTGGGTTTGTGAAACGGTCTGCTATCCGGATTTCCAAATGTCTTGCCAAGTTTGGGAAGTTCTCATCGATCATCTCTTGAAGTAGAGACTCTGGGCCTTTTGAAGCCTTCTTATTGTCTTCAGCACTTCTCATAGGAGAATATTAGTTTTCTTTGAATTGTTCCAGAGATCCTTGAGAGAATGATGTGTTTGTTCTCCACTTCTCTTCCTTTTTGAGCATTTGGGAGTGTTCAAAAGCTTTATCGTCAATATCAGACATCCTTTCTTCTGCTTGCTCCATTCTGTTATAGAGGGATTCTACTGTATTTCTTACATGTTTGAGGGCTGCAATTTCTTGCCTCAATGTGTTAAAATCTTCGATGATTTTGTCTGTGATTTCATTGAAATCTTGAGACAAGTTTTCAAATGTTCCTTCAATTTCTAATTCCAAGTTTACCTCCATTCTCTTAAACTTATACGCAATCCAAATTCTGAATTTGATATCTGACATCTCATCCATTTGTTTATGAATGAGATCTTCTGGTGTGTTCACCATGTTGTTCCCTGGGGGAGTTGATCTAATTGGATGATTCATGTTGCCAGAGTTTTTGCACTGATTCTGTCCCATGATTATTTTTCACTATTTGGCTAGATGAGCAGATAATGTGAAATTGGGTTGGGGGCTCCTGAAGTAGTGATTAACCAGCCTTTGCTTAAGAAATGGGACTGGTGGCTTGGCGCCTGTGGCTCAACGGGCTAAGGCACCAGCCACGTACACCTGAGCTGGTGGGTTCAAATCCAGCCCCAGGACCTGCCAAATGACGGCTGCAACCAAAAAATGGCCGGGTGTTGTGGCGGGCTCCTGTAGTCCCAGCTACTTGGGAGGCAGAGGCAAGAGACTCGCTTGAGCCCAGGAATTGGAGGTTGCTATGAGCTGTGATGCCATGGCACTCTATCCAGGGTGACAGCTTGAGGCTCTGTCTCAAAAAAAATAAAAAAGAAATGGGACTGGTAACTGTATCTTTTCCCCTAGTACTTTGCAGAGGATCCATACAGTACTACAGCCTGAGACACAGGGGACCTGCTGGGTGTGGTGAGACCAAATGGCTCTGTCTTGTTTTAATATGGTCTCTATCCAATCCTAGTGAATCAATAACTCTGGCTTGAAGTCTCAGCTCTGTAGAAATTTCAACAAATAAGACAGCCCACCCTCGATGGGCAACAACTGGAAAAGAAAAGCCAAACATTCCCACAATAACACAACCAGGTTATAACTTTGGATAGTCCTTAGTGGATTGGCCCAGGTCAAGAGATCCAAATCAACTGTCATAGTTAGGACACAGTCTCAAGTTGGAGACTTCAAAATGTCAATAGTGGCTCAGCAGACTAAGGCACCAGCCACGTACACCTGAGCTGGTGGATTTGAATCCAGCCCAGGCCCGCCAGACAACAATGACGGCTGCAATCAAAATGTCAATAGCAAATAGATAGCAGGCATCTGATAACAGGAGTATGAATTGTTCCAGTGCTCCATGGAATTGGAAGAGCACCTCCAGCAAATGAATTATTCTGGGAAGATTGATGCCTCCTTCACCTTCTTGCACCTCTGTCACGCCACTTCACTGGTAAAACCACAGGGCTGTGACCCAGTTTCCTCAAATGAGCAGATACTCTAGGGGATTGCGACTGCCTGAGTCACAGAGAGATCAATGTTTTCAAGGTCAAGCTGCCGCACTCTGCCACCAGCTGGCAAGGGTAGCTGAAACCTGACAACTTCAGGTGCCTAATGGAAGCTGGGTGTTTTGCTCAGTTCCAGCCATGCCCCAGGTTGATGTTGCTGCCACTTATATTCTTGTAGAATTGCCGTTTCAGTCCCAGCAATATTCCCCTGTGGGCCAGGAGCTGTTTGAGTTCACAGAAACTGTGACTCAGCCCCTTCATGTGCCACTGTCACTGCACCAATTCTCACAGGGCTGGCATATCAGACTCCTCTGCACTCTGTGTTGAGGCCGGTGCACTTAGAGCTCACAAACGGATCTCAGTTTCTGCCAATACCTGGGCTGGTGCTGCTGCCATGCCTGCTTTTCTCCTCATTATGCTCCCCTGGAAGTTGGTTGCGTTTTGGGCACACAAAAACAGGGATTGTGACATAGCCCTGTCCTGGGAGCATGCCACCAGTGCATGTGTGTGGATTCTATCCTCCATCCCCATAGCACCCTGCCTGGACAGGTACTGCCTCAAGCATACCCTTTGCTCACAAGGCCTGTGTTTCCATCCCAGATCTGTTCTGCCAGTGGCTGCCACCAGAGTAGAGGCCCAGCTTCCTCTGCTTGCTAATACAGGGGGGAATGTGTCTCTACAAAATATCCCCAGGGGTGTGAGCCCTATGGTTACCACCACTGCTTCTGCTTCATTGTGCTGTGGGAAAGTGCTTCTGCCTCACCCGTATGGCTCCCTTGGTCCACAGTACCAACTCCACACCCATGCCACAGAACCAGCAGAGAAGTGGAACAGCCCAAGCCCCATTCACACCTCTTTAAAAATGCCCAAGAGCCTGGACTACACAGGTGACAGGCTTCCAGACCTTGGGGCAAGAGTGGAGGGTATTGCTGGCAGTTTAGAATTGTGGGTAGAGTCTATGTTTACTTTTAAGCCTGGTAAGAAAGTACCATGTCACTCTCATCTGTTCACTGGGAAACAAGTTCTGGTTTTCAGAGGCTCTGTCTTGTGGGATAAAATAAGATGAGATATTAATTCTGCTTGCTGGTTTTTAGAAAGAATACTGTGAGCCATTCTCATAGGGGAGGGGACTTTCATCCACTTGGCAATGGATTTTTTTAAATAATTTTATTAAATCATACTTGTGTACATTGATGCTATCATAGGGCTGAATGTGCTTCATATACAATCAGAAATATTTTGATCATACTGTTAGAGATAGCCTTCATGGCATTTTCTTGATCACTATATAAAGACATTG
>CAUYON010170362.1:0-19330 GCA_963573935.1 Arctocebus calabarensis
ATATATATTTTAAAATATATTTATTATAAATATTTATTATAAATATATTTTAAAATATATATATTAATTTATGTATAAATTTCTAGAGCATATAATATTATATATTTTATATATTATATATTTATATTTAATATATATTAATTTATATATATAAATATATATTACATATATAATTATATTTAATATATAAAAAAATATATTTATATATATATAAATTTCTAGAGCAAAAGGTGTCTGAATAAAGAAAAACTTCTTCATAGGCCTTATTTTTGCTCAGGAAAATTTGAGCATTACTGGCAGAGTGAATGCACTAGAGAAACTGGTGAAGCTGAAGGGGGTCACGGGGTCAGAAACTGCTTTACAATAGTCTCAACTACTCTCTCCTAGTGGAGGAGTTGGGGACAGAATCTCTTATTCCTATAACCTCCTCCTATTCAACAATTGAAAAAACCCAAGGTCTTAACGTAGGATTCTACTTTCTAGTAGAATTTTCATGAAATAAATCACTTAAGTTATGTTGTTTGCAAGTTTCGATGGAAGATATGTACAATGATGGCATTCTAGCCCTTTGGTTCCCAGGGAAGTCAAGTTAATTGAAAAAGATTTACAAGAGGCTTGATGGTTTTCTCTTGTGAAAGTGTTCCTGGAGTTTCTTTCTTCAGTAGGTCCTTGGTCTTGGGGAGATTTGAAGAATGAACCCATGGACCACAGATTAGCAGTAAGATGGGATTTTATTAGACAGAAAGAAAGAGTAAAAAGCACTAAAGCTTCTGGCAAAGGGAAAGACCCAAATATAAGTCTCCCCCATGGACCTTTGGTCTAGGGTTATATATCACGTTTTGCCAGGAGTTGGTAGGTGGAAAAAACCTTTTCAAAGTTAATGAGCGTGGTAACAAATGAATGAATGCAGTGCCTCACTGGGGCAAAGTTATTAGGTCTTTGCAGTTTTCAGTTTTTGTCTCAGGGAAGGAATTAGGATGTATGCTCCCTACTTAAGGTGGAACCACCCAAAATGTTCATGACCTTGACATAGCCCAGGTGTGGCCTGGAAAGGGCAGCCTGTTTGTGCCTAGAGATGAGGGTCTGATTTCTGAGCTCACTTGGGCCTAGAAAATGAGGGACCCCTGTCCAGCCCTGAGTGGGGGACCCTGCATCAAAAATAACCCCTTAACCAATTTCCATGGCCGTGAGTACCTACACAGTGAAATTAGGAATAGCAATTTTATCCTTGGCAAGACCTGTAAATAAGGTTCGCTGTAGATCACCAGCATGTGAAGCAGCTCCTGGACAAAGCGTGTCGACATTTCCTGGCTGAGAGCTGCAGTGCTGATGGTTTGTGGGGGGAGGGTAACACCTGGAAGCCATGCATAGCCACACGCAGGCGTGTCCATTTACACATGAACTTCAGTTGAGAGAGGAAGCAAGAGGAAGGGACATGACAAAAGGACATTCAGAAGTTTATTTTTTTATTTTTAATTTATGATGGGCACCTAACAGTTGCATATCTTTATAGGGTACATGGGATGTTTTGATACAGGTACACGGTGTGAATTCATCAAATCAGGATAACTGGAGTCTCCATTATCTCAGGTATTTAACAATGCTTTGTGTTAGGAGCTTTCTGGGAAGTCAGACCAAAAATAAAAGATTATTCCGGAACACGAACGAAAGGAAATGGAGTCCAGGCTCAGTGTGGGTAACATTGGCCTTTATGACCCCCCAGATGCAGGTGAGCTGAGCTCCAGAAGGAAGTCAGCACGTGGGTTAAGGTGGATGGGGGTTTAGGGGTCGGAAGGGTGGGGGTGGGCACATTCTGTTTGGGCTGGCCCCTCCATCTGAATCTTACTTTCCACCTCCATTCTTCCAGTATACCGTAACTTATTGATTACAGTCATTTTGTCATGATTATGTTCATTCTAACTGTATTTTTGTACCTACTAACCTTACCCACTTCATCTCCCCATTCCTGCCACCCTTCCCAGCCTTTGATAACCATTGTTCTGCTGTCTGCTCCATGAGCCCAATTGTTTTTAATATTTAGCTCCCCCGTATGAGTAAGAACATGAGACATTTGTCTTTCCTTGGCTTTCTTCACTTATGATGTTTTCCCGCAGAATGTTTTTAAACACAGATTCCTACATTGCCATTATCTGGACTAGTCATGTTTCCCAGTGCAAACCATGTATGTGTTTAATACAGAACCTTGGAAAACACATAAAGGAGAAAAGAAAACCCTCAAAATCCTGCCATTTTTAACAAACACTTTTAAACATAGGTTTTAAGCTTTTAGAGAACATTTTAAACACTTGGAAATACTTTCTTTATTTTTGTGCAGTTTCAGCATATATTTATAATCATAGTATTCAGTCTTCATGTTCTGCCTTCTTGCATTTATCCAATATTTAATTTGAAAAATTATAAATTATTCTATAAAATCCTGGGAAAACCAAGGCAAGTTCACAGTGATCTATTGAGTAATCTATTGAAATAACTTGGCAGTAAATAAAGAGAATCTGTTCAAGTCTAAGTGAAACCACAAATGGAATTTGCCTGTTGGTATTTCCTTCATTGGGGGATCATTTAAATAGTAAGTTTCTTAATGTAGTCTATTCTAAGCAGAGAGATGACATCTGGGGATAATGTGTACTGAAGTATCTAAGTCGGAGTGCCAAGAAAGTGTATGAATAGGCAGAGACAAGGTATGGGGTGAAAAGATGATACTTGGCTGGTTTTAGATGCTGGCCCTTCAGCTGCTACTTCCTTTATATCCTTCCCAGGGTCCCCAGGCAGGAAGTGCTCATCTCTTAGGAAGAAGCCCTTGCCCAAGGCTGTTTATTTTCGTTTCGTACAGCCAGGTGTAAACTGGAGTAAAGTTGGGTCTTGAACTCTTATTGGGTGCCACTGTCTCTAACGTGCCTACCAGAGATGACAGCAATCCACGTTTCATTCTGTGGGTAGCAGAGTGAGCTTGCAAAGTCAAGCCCAAATCATGGCTGCAGAAACATCTATAAGGGCAAGGCTTAGTGCACCTGTAGAATAGTGTTCATTTAGTATTAACCACATTGCATTACAATTTTGCAGTGAAAAAGCACCCATTCGTCAGGCAGTTAACATGCAAAATGATGAGAAGAATGCTTTGCTAACTCTACTACCATAAGTGAACTAATCCACGACTTATTTTTAAATGATTAGGACCCTTAGTTTATCTATAAGAACATTGCTTAAATAATATGTTTTAAAATAAGCAATGCATATGCAACAGCTTTAAAGTATTAAATAGCATCTTAAAGAGCAAAAGAAACTATTAAGACTAATTAAGTGGATTTATTGGCTAATTGCTGTTTCCACATGTAGTTCTTTCTGCAATTATTATTCATCTGCTGATTTACATAGTGATATTCTCTAAAATTACCCTGGCATTAAATGAAGCCAGAAGACATCTCTAATTTGGAAAATCTATTAAACAAAGGCTTTTCAACTTAAAGTTGAGGTGATATTGAATCAAGGCTTCTAAAGTTGACTACAGACGCAGAGGGAATTTGTGTATTGCTCTTAACTCTTCCTTCTCCTGTTTGGACTAAGATGGCAGAAGCTTTCATCTTCCAAACTACACTTATCTAATCTGTAAAACACAGATGATTCCATTTCAACTATAAGGCAAGGATTAACAAACTTATCTACCAGAGTTACAACTGCCGTAGCCCTTATCATTTCAACAAGAAGGGATTCTTGTTCACTCGGGGATTAAATTTCCTTTCCATAAAACTAGCCTTTCGTGTAAATAGAATGGCTGGAAGTTCTTCTAATATTTTTTTCTACATAAACAATCCTTGAGGGCATTGTTTCCCTAAAAATTACAAAGAAATAAAAATTAAAAACATGTTTGCTTTCCCTAGGAACATTAAATCTAAGGCAGTATTGACTCCCATGGGCAAATAAGTCTAATGAAAAAGAAGACTTTATATCTAATTTATTTGCATGATAACCAAGCTTAAAAGTGTGTGTAAAGAGACACACTCTCAAAAGTAACCTCAAAAATAGTCTTATAAAGCATCCCATTTTGAAGTCAAAGTGTTAGCACAATTCCTGGGCAAGAGATAATGATACAGCAGAAACATATGAGAAAAGAAAAAATATATATGTATTTAGTTCCCTAAGGCAATTACATTTCAGTAGTTAAAGAAAGAAGATCAAGGTTCAGACTGAGTCATTTAGATGGGAAAGAAAATACAATAATTAAACAAAACAAGCACTGTCTCGAAATGTCTGATATTATTAATGCTTCCCAATAAGGATAGTTAACTAAGATGATAGGTATAAATATTAAAAACTACTAAAAAGAAGGAACTGATTCTTATGGAATTAGCATAGCCAAGTTTTATCTTCCTAATTGTTGTGTTTCATCGAGACATACAGGTCAGACTAATTCTCGTTTTCTGTTATGGCCGTTTTCATCAAGGGAACAGATTCATCCATCTTTAAAATATCAGCAGAAACTTAAGTTTCTATCCATGGACATCCCTGAAGACACTTTATGATGTAGAATAAGTAAATAATGTGGGGGGAAATATAAACCTAAGGGACATATGAAAAATGAAATTATGAGCTACGAACCCTAAACATTACTTCAGGAGAAACAGAACAGTGGCTAAAGCTGTTGATTAAAGGATGCCATTAAGTTGTCAGGAATAACTGTTGTATTCTTCTGAAAATAGTCATTTCGTTATAGTTTTGGATTTGAATAGCTAGATTTACACACACGAGAGACTCATATCAAGCCTTAGACACAAATTCCTTGAGGAAAATAATTTACTGGTTATTTGAGGGGATGACAGCCAGTACATGTTATTTTTTGAGTCACCAAGAAAGTTCCATGGTTATATACACCGCTTTAATTTGCAGAGACAGAGATGAACTGTGGCCAAGCTGTTGATACAAAAGATAAACCTGTTATAGGAAGTGACATTTTCTATAAACCACATCAGCCTTCTTTCCGATCAGAAAATGGCACGCAAAGTGACATCCTGTTCCTCCTTCACATTTGAAGAAGCATGACAAAGGCATAATGTCTTAGTAGTGCCGTTCTGTATGGAGAAAATCTAATCACTATGTCTTGTAATACTTATTTGGTAACTATTTCTTAAGAATAACCTGAATAGATCAGGTGGAATTTGGTATTAAGTGATAGAAAGAATGAAATGGGGGGGAGGAGGGAGCTTTCAACCTCAGTGACATTTAAAATTTAATTGAAAGGAAAAATAAAAAAATAAAAAAAACAAAAGTAATCGAACTTCTACTTATTTTTTTTAATAGAGCAGTTTCAAAAAGTAAAAGAAAGAATATACGTGGAACTTTGGAAGTATTTCTACAATACCTATAGTTCCACAGGTTTCAATTAGGTCAATTATATTTAAAGTTATTTGCTGGCATTTTGGAATTTCACTCGGTACGAGCAGGAGAAGAATGTGAGCTGTGCACGTGGGCCATAAAGTCACGTCAGCAATCAGTTGCAAATGAGGCATCCAGGTGACTGAGCATATACTTTGACAAAATTTTGTTTTATGTTATCATTGAAACCTAATTATAATATCTGATAATTCTTATACCATAAAAATAATATCAGATAAGTCTCGAAGATCTTAAGGGCTCACTTTGAAAAAACACGAACATAGAGGGGAAAAAAATACAAGTAACAGAAAACAAGTGGAACCCGCAGATGCCGAGACACGTGAGCATAGCCCAGTTCTGCCTCGGAGGGTCTGGGTTTGTTCTTTGTTCTGACGTTTTGTCCAGTTTAGCATCTGTCCTGAGTATTTCCTTGAGTGATGTGTTATTATTAATAGTTATATTAAAAGAAGCCAAGAGGGTTGGGTAGACCTCCGCCTTGTACTTACAATTCTGTCTTTCTGTGGAGTGGGACGTACAACAGCTTCACTTGAGGTTAAGTCTGAACTTGGAGAAATACAGCCCAGCTCCCAGGGAGGGCGTAGGTGAATGAAGTGGCCTCAGAGCCGCCAGTGAATGCTCGCCACTTCTGATCCTGAGAGCCCTGAGTGAGGTGGTCAGTACATCACTCGCTCGAGTCTCAGCCCCGCACTCTGGCCTGTCAGGTGCTCATGCTGCTGGCTAATAGTGAGAAACATGGAACTACTAAGCAGTGAGGTTTGTACTTACGTGCAGGAAATACAGGTTAAGCTCTGCTCCCCTATGGCATGTGAAGAGTAATCCGAATGCTATTTTCACAGTGGTTTGGTTTTTTTTTTTTTTTTTTTTGCAGTTTTTGGCCAGGGCTGGGTTTGAACCTGCCACCTCCAGCATATGGGGCCAGCACCCTACTCCTTTGAGCCACAGGCGCCACCCGTGATTTTGGGTTTTTATTGTGTTACATAACCGTATGCCAATTTATTTTTTACTATTGGGTAACTTTTTATTTTGCAATCAATTCTCCTGGCAATGATGAAATAAAAACTAGTTAAATAAAAGTAACTGTCTAATGATAATGAAGCATTTCCATCTTCATTCATTAGAAAGAAAAGATAAACATGTAACTTACACAAAATATCTGTTACCATTTACTATGGAGATATCATAAATCAAACCTTTGTGACTTCTGGATATAAGTCACATGTATGCTTGAGAAGTATCAGGATCTACTTCAAACATTAAAAACATAGGCTCGGCTTCCATAGCACAGTGGTTACTGCACCAGCCACTACACTGAGGGTGGTGGGTTTGACCTGGGCCAGGCCCAGTTGAACAACAATGACAGCTGCGACAAAAAATAGCCAGGCATCTGGTGGGCACTTGTAGTCCTAGCTACTTGGGAGGCTGAGGCAAGAGAATCACTTAAGCCTAAGAGTTTGAGATTGCTGTGAGCGGTGATGCCACGGCACTCTAGCAAGGGCGACATAGTGAGAGTCTGTCTCAAAAAAAAAAAAAAAAAAATTGAAAACATATTAGTACCTGGACCGTGTCTGAAAGTGATTCAGCACACACAGTGGTGGAAGGTACATTTACAGAACATTCTTGGAAGATAACTTTTTATTTAGATTAAATGATTGTTCTTCCGTATCATGTTTGCTCATTTTCAATTTTGTGATTTCTTATGCATGTCCCAGAATGAAGCCATTCTTATTAAGCGCCAGAATCATTAGCAGAAGAACTTTGAAAACTTTGAAATGATGCCAGTGTTATGTCAATGTCATCAGATGCTTCAGGTAGAAAGTCACTTCAGTTAACTCCTATAAAGGCTCAGTTTCTCATCTAATTCACAGAAAGAAACTAGAGACTTTGGAAGTTCATTCTGTTGAACATAATGATTAATGTTATTATAAATTCAGTTATAAAGTTAACCTGTAGTTGTATGACAATATTAATATAGCTTAGAGGAGCACTGTCATGAAGAAATGTAATACTTTTTTTTGAGACAGAGCCTATGTCCCCCCTTGTAGAGTGCTGTGGCGTTATAGCTCACAGCAACCTCAAACTCTTGGCTTAAGTGATTCTCTTGCCTCAGCCTCCCAAGAAACTGGGACCACAGGTGCCCACCACAAGGCCCAGCTAGTTTTTGTTGTTGTTGTTGTTTTAGCAGGCCTGGACTGAGTTCAAACCTGCCTGCCTCAGTGTATGTGGCCAGCACCCTAACCACTGAGCTACCGGCACTATAAATAGAGGAAGAAATTTTTTTTTAATTCTTTTTTTAGATTAAGAAATTTAAAGAGAAGAAATTTATTTAGAAATAGGTATGGTGTGAATATAATTTATATGTGTATCCAAATAAGTTTTAATAGCCTTTCAATTGAAATAGAATCTGCATTTCATTGAAATATGCATATATGCAGTTAGAAAAATCCAAACTATAAAATTGTGTTGTGAAGATAATGTTGAATATGAAAAAAATCTCGAAAAGGCATTTTTTCACTTTGCTAATCATTTTCATGTAGAATTTGGAAATGTTTGAGTTTTTAAAGAACTACCATATTTTTAAAATTAATCAATGTCCTGGCTCGGTGCCTGTGGCTCAAGTGGCTAAGGCACCAGCCACATACACCTGAGCTGGCGGGTTCAAATCCAGCCCAGGCCTGCAAAACAGCAATGGTGGCTGTAACCAAAAAAAAAAAAAAAATAGCCAGGTGTTGTGGCAGGCGTCTGTAGTCCCAGCTACTTGGGAGGCAGAGGCAGGAGAATCGCTTGAGCCCGCAACCTGAAGGTTGCTGTGAGCTGTGATGCCATGGCACTCTACTCAAGGCAACAGCTTGAGGCTCTGTCTCAAAAACAGAAAGTAATCAGTGTCCTATGACAGTGATGAATTTTTTATAAGAGACTTTTAGTTTTTAGCTGTATTTTGTTTCAATATCGTCTAGAATTCTTTCATTAAAATATCAGCAAATGGAACTCCAAACTAAAAATTTTTAAAGATTTTATCAACACAATTGTTTCAAACAAGATGAACACAAGAAGGCAGGAAAGATTCACAGAAGCAAGGGAGGAGCTAAAGAGGCCAGAGCATAAGGCTTATCATACTTTTAAGTATTATAAAATATTTAATTTGAAATCTTTAATTGCTCTTTGAGGCACTGAGTCTGTGAGAAGAATAGTTTGGTGGGGTTCCATTTTTAACTGAAATAAATTTATATTTCATAACATATGAAATTAAAAATGTTTGCCATTTATAAAATGTCCAAAAGAATCTGAAAGACAGCCTATTCAATGATTTCAACTTTTCAAATATTTGGTGATGAACGTATTCTACAAGAGAAAGATAATACCCCCCCAAATTGGCCCACAATATTCAGTGTAATAATTGAATTGAGACTCTTCAGCATGGTTCTGAGGCTATGAGGTATCTTGCACTTATGGAAAGAATAGTCTCTAAAAGTTAAAATGTTACTGATTTTAAGAATGAATCGTGTCAACAATTTCATGTACAATAAGTATATCATTTAACTTTGAAAAAGAGAATAATTTATAAAAGACGTCAAAATAAGACCAAAATATGGTCTTTAGAAAAATACTTTCTTTAAATAAGAATCTATATGGTCTTTAGAAAAATACTTTTTTTAAATAATAATCTATCTTTATAACATTTATTAAAGATAGATAAAACTAAAAAAAGAAGATTGATAAAAATACACTCATGAATCCATTTATTTTAATGTGGATTTTAATTTTATGAAGAATTTTTGGCATAATGAACAGAGCCATATATTATTTTGTATTTTAGAAATAATTATGGGCAGTGCCTGTGGCTCAGGGAGTAAGGCGCCGGCCCTATGTACTGAGGGTGGCGGGTTCGAACCTGTCGCCAGCCAAACTGCAAAAAAAAACTGCTGGGCATTGTGACGGGCGCCTGTAGTCCCAGCTACTTGGGAGGCTGAGGCAAGAGAATCACCTAAGCCCAAGAGCTGGATGTTGCTGTGAGCTATGTGATGCCACAGCACTCTACTGAGGGCGATAAAGTGAGACTCTGTCTCTACAAAAAAAACACAATAGTGAGATCACACCTACGGTGAATCTTAGCAGGGTACTGGTGAAACTTATTAAATGCAGAGTATCAATGTCTTTATACAGTGATCAAGAAAATGCCATGAAGGCTATCTTTAACAGTACGATCAAAATATTTCTGATTGTATGTGAAGCACTTTCTGCCCTATGATTGCACCAATGTACACAATTATGACTTAATAAAATTATTTTTAAAAAAAACACAAGAAATAATTGTGGCATCATTTTACATAGAACACTTGATAGATATGCCAATATAATAAAACCAGAATTGGTTGGTCAATAAATTCAGATCTTCAAAAAATAATACAATCTTAATTATTTTCATAGTACATTTTTACCCTCAAGAATGGGTTTCCGACTAAGAGACACAGAAAAAATACCCGAAGGGAGGGCTTCTCTTTGCTTCATCCAGCGTGGGAGAAATTCTCTAGAGCCCAGTTGCTCTTACCCCTTCCCCAGCCTTGGTTTGCTGTAGCGCTGTTCATTATTTTAATCAAAAAGGACTCTGAGGATGGTCACCCAGTTACACTTTTTCCAGAGACCAGCCCATGATGCACCTTGGGCTTCACATTCTATGCTTTGGCCCAGGACATATTATCTTAAATCCATCCATTTTTTAAGTTTGTAAATAAGCGTCCTTCCAGAAGTCACACTGAACATTCAAGTTTGTGCCTTGGCAAAGTATGTGGGTAAAGAAAAATGCATAGTGAGAAACATTCAGAGCTCTTTGGTTCTAATTCCAGTCCCATTGGCTGTGTGATGTGTGGCAAATTATTTTACTTCTCTGAGCCTCTTTTCTTTACCAAGTAAAACGCACAGAATAATAGTTAAGAGTATTTTTATGGAAATGATCTAGGATAATGTAGCCGAAGGCCCTTCGTAGAATGCTGGTATGCAATAAATATTAATAAAATGACCCTTAACTCCTCTCAACGAGTTTAAAAAACAGGAAGTTTCTGTTTCACCATTTAATTCCCAATTCTTTTTAAAGATAGACATAATGAGAGTCTGCATTTATAAATGTCTATCACTATGCGAATTCTGTGGAAATAAATCACACGCTACACTGGGAAAAGTGCATCTAACTGGCAAAAGAAAAGGCCAGGCAAGTTCCTTTCTGTATCAACCCTGGGTAAAGCTCCTTACGAAAAAATTAATGATAATGATTTATTCATAGGGAAAGAATTGAATTACTTGTTAGCATTCGAATGGACCCTAAGAAAACTTGCAAGTGAAATTAATCAGAACTCGTTTCTTGAGTTTGGTCCCTTACTGTGGGCAAGGAAGCCTCTTCCCAGGAATGCCCTAGTGAAATGAATGGGCTCAGGGCTTTGTGTTGAGCCTGGACACCTGAGACTCAGGCACACGATGCTGTGGTTTATTAAAAAGATGACAGTAAATGTGTTATAATGCTCCCCCATCCCATCTCCGGTTGCTGGAGAATCTCTGCCTGCAAAATGCCTTGACTCTGTATTTTAAAGTTGAAGTAAGCAATAGAAGGATGGATAGATAGATAGATAGATAGATAGATAGATAGATAATTTAACCACAATAGGGAAAGGAGAAGAGAGGTTGCTCCTGATTTTGTAAACTTGTTAATTTTCTGAAAAATGAAGGGCCAAATATTAGTTAAGTTAAAATACAAGAGAAGGGGTGGCGCCTGTGCCCAGTGGTTAGGGCGCTGGCCCCATATACCAAGGGTGGTGGGTTCAAACCCTGCCCCAGCCAAACTGTAACCAAAAATAGCCGGGCATTGTGGTGGGCACCTGTAGTCCCAGCTACTCGGGAGGCTGAGCCAAGAGTATCACCTAAGCCCAGGAACTGGAGGTTGCCGTGAGCTGTGACGCCACAGCACTCTACCGAGGGTGATAAAGTGAGACTCTGTGTCTTAAAAAAATAATAAATTAAATAAATAAATAAAATACAAGAGAAGAGGCCATGGCTCAAAAGAATCAAACCCAGTGACCCTTGGGTGACGGTTCATCAGTTCTATTCCTACAGAACTTTTTTTTCTGCTTTTAGGGCTTAAATTTAATTAAAATCTTAACACCTACTAGTTTTTTTTTTTAAATATGGATAGCTTTTGAGACATTAAAACCATTATTCTCACTTCCCAAATAAAGAGATTGTCCACCCACCATAATGTTTTGGGTAGCATTTACTAACTTATGATGCTGCCTTGAGTATAATTTTGGTCTCCCTCCCCCCTCCCTTCCTTCCTTCCTTCTTTCTTTCTTTTTTCTTTTTGAGACAGAATCTCACTTTGTGTCCTAGGTCTCTGGCATCATAGCTCACAGCAACCCCAAACTCTTGGGCTCCAGAGATCCTCCTGCTTCAGCCTCCAGAGCAGCTAGGAGCATAGGCGCCTGCCATAAAGCCCACAGAATTTTACTGTTGTTGTTAGAAACTGAGTCTTGTTCTTGACCAGGCTGGTCTCACCTCGGAGCTCAAGCAATCCACCACTTTGGCCCCCCAGAGTGCTAGAATGACAAATGTGAGCCATCGTGCCTGGACTGTTTTTGATTTCTTTAAAGCAAAGCAGTGATTTTCAACCCCTGTGCCCTGAGAGGATCTTAGGTGTGCTACGGAAATTTTCAAAGATCAGTAATTAAATTGTATATATATATTTTTACTCTTTTTCTTTTTCTTTCTTTTTTTTTGAGACAGAGCCTCAAGCTGTCACCCTGGATAGAGTGCTGTGGCATCACAGCTCACAGCAACCTCTAATTCCTGGGCTCAAGAAAGTCTCATGCCTCCGCCTCCCAAGTGGCTGGGACTACAGGTGCCCGTCACAACACCTGGCCATTTTTTGGTTGCAGCCGTCATTGTTGTTTGGCGGGCCCGGGCTGGATTCGAACCCGCCAGCTCAGGTATACGTGGCTGGCGCCTTAGCCCGTTGAGCCACAGGCGCCGAGCCCTCTTTTTCTTTTTTTGATCAGCATAATTTAAGTGTGCCACGGAAGTTTAAGTGTGCTGTGAGATTAAAAAAAAGGTTGAACAAACTGCTTTAAAGTATCTTAAACTGCCCACATGTGAACAACTTCCTCTTACCAAATCCATTGATAAATCATGACAAAATGCTCTTACCAAGTCCATTGATAAATTATGACAAAATGAACCTGCTCTATGGAAAAATGTGTGCAGGAGACCTTTATTCTAGGGAGAAAAGCCAGAGCACAGACCCAGTCTGCCGAATCCATGTGCAAAAAGAACCACTCCTTAATATAAATCAAAACGTGTAGATGTAGCTAATTAGAAATAGAAAAAGGGTGGCTCCCCTGGAAATCTGAGACCTGGGGCATTTTCTGGAATGTGCACAGTCAGAAAGTGTGTGTTAGTCAGCAAAGAGCATGCAGCCACACCTCTCCCAACACTCAACAGCCTTCCTGCCCTTGTGGTTCAGAAATGTTTGCTGAGTGCTGCAGTTTAGAACCAATTGATTTTTAAATAAAAATGCCAACGTTAGAAAGTGGGGAAGTGTTGGGCTAGGAATTACCAAAGCCTAAAGGTTTCCTACCTGCTGGAAATGGCCCTCCGGGTCACCCTCTGTGAGTTTGGTTCCCTTACCTATGAAATAAGGTGTTACCAGATTGACTCCTAAAAAATAGTGGTGATTGCTGCAGGGGTTAGGTTGCTTGGAGGGTGTTGAGTACACTTACAGGGAACAATGAGCGTATCTCTGGGGTACTCCTGACAGTCCCCCCTTTTTTTAACCTCTCAGAATCATCTCTGTCTGCAGCTGACACGCCTCCCTAGACTGTCTCTGTTAACATTAGACACTTCCAGCGCACATCGTGTGACCTTTCTGACCCTTACTGAAAATTCTCCCCAGCCTCAGAACTGTTCAGAGATACATGAAGGTTATCAGAGCTGCTCAGCCTCCCAAACTGACAAGGCTGGGTGAGGTCGCTCTTGTAATCTGTTCTGGAAAATGGGACCCACACTCCACTATTCCGCCTGCACCCACCCACTCCCCTTGTTTTCTGAGCTCTCTCTGCTTTGAACTTTGGGCTAGCCTTTTTCCACTGGGCCTTTCTAGATAGGAAACTTTGATGGTCTCTACTTAGATTTCCTTACTCTCCACCTTCATAAACATCAACAGATACGGATTCCTTTGCTTTTTAAGACTCTAACTCATTTGTGGTGTCAGTGATGTTTAAAATTCATTAGACTTCCCTCATTCAGTTTGCTTTATTAAGACATCCGTAGGAGCTGCCGTGGGCTGTTCAACTCCACTCTGTCCTGTGTCGGCGCTTGCTGGCTGTTGTCTCCAAACCACGTTCTGTCTTAGACACTATCTCATCCTCCCCTCTGCCAGACATTGATTATTCATACATCCCCTGATCCCAGCCACTCCAGCTTCACTCATTGTTATGTCTCTGTGGCTCTTCCTTCCCTTAAATACAAGGGCAACCTTTTCTATTCCCTGCTATTCCGGGTCTTTTACATTTCTATGGCCAACAAGAGCATCAGAGGATTACCTTGGCCTTGGTGCTTCTCTTCCACATGCCCCGCTTTCTCTCCTTAACTTTCTATGTGCACCAGGCTTTTATCTATAGTCTTCCCTATAGACACAAAAACTTGTCCCCGGCCTTTACAAAGGAAGCGCTCAGATACCAGCCATTCTCCTGGGGATGTGGCCTCAATGACCAACATGAAGGGAAGGGGACATGAGAGCTCCTCGGTGCTCTGGTGTTCCCTTGGAGGAGAATGATCAATGTCAAGTGGGAGCCAGGTCCAGCAATATGCCCACGCCTGGTTGATCGTCCCAAACGATCGTTCCTTTCTCTGTGGCCCGTGGCTAGCTCTCCCTGTCACCCCTCACCAAAGACAGCTTTGATGCCTTTGGCTACTAAACCTTGGACCTGGAGAATTTACCTTTTCTGATGGCTGCCTTCTTGCCTGCTGGAGCGTGGGCTACATCCTATTATATTTTTTTAATAACCTTTTCCAACAATTCAAAATCCGTCAACATACTGGACTTCCTCCAGGCCTTATGCATAGATATTGTTGAATTATTTCTGTTTTCCAGAGCACTAATATACAGTTGCCAAGTTCAGAATACATTATGAGCCTCGTTGTGTGTCATTGTTCCAACTACGCTTTTGAAAAATCCCCACCCCCTGGTTGACACTATTTTGCGAAAATAGGAAATTTTTATACATGCATTTCTGACAAAAAGGAAAAAAATGTTAAGTCCACCCTGGTTCTGTCCAGACAAGCACAGAGAGAGGCGTGTTGGATTTCCAGACAAATATTTTCCCTGGGTTTCTGCTCAATGAACTTGATTCACAGCAAGGCTTTATTTTCCCACACGAGCTGCAGAGGTGGGCTCCCCAGGAGCGGCCACTGCCTGCTCTTTGCCAGGCATGGTTATGAGTCATCATTTTCATGAATGAAAAGAATCAGAGGAGGCGAAAAAGGACAAGGAGCTTGTTGCTAATGCCCTCAAACAAGGCAAACATTTTGTGAATAATTGGTAGATAATATATGACGGGTTGACTTTTGGTTTTGTTGTTTTGAATGGAATGCAATAGAAAAAAAGAACTTGTTTCAACAAAAGCTTTATCTGATATCCTATTCATAGGCTGATTCTTTCTAAAATGTTTGGCAGCTTTTCTAGGGCACAGAGAAGGCACGGTGGTGAATCATGGCGCTTTCAAGCTTTGTGTCGGTGTATCCGTGCTGGAGATGTACAGATAGCCACTGGCAATCCCTCATGACATCCCAGAAAAAATCAGGCCAGAGAATGCGTCCACCTCACTTCCAAGGAAAATTAGCACTGGGTGGGCCATCGACCATAGACCCAGCGCCTTTGGCAGAGGAGCCCCAGATCAATCAATCAATCAGCCAACACAGATCCCAGGCAACTTACTGCAGACTGTATCAGATCTTCACTGATGTCTGTAAACTTGAAATGGTATATAAAATGATCCATGCAGTGAGAGTCCAAGAATAATCCAAAACTAAGAAGTAACAATGTAAAACGAATATGGATTGGAATAAAAGTAAATAATCCTAATGTCCAGTCTCGGTTTCAGACGCTGTCTGTCTTTTTCTCCATTAAATCACTGCACCTCTGTTGAAAGTCAGTTGTCTCAGCTCGATGTCCAAGGCTATCCCTGGCACGTATCCTCTGAAACTCCTTGCCACGTGCCCTGACCAACCTTGTGTTTCCCCTTCACAGGGAAGTGTTTCTTGTTTCTATTCTTAGCACATGCTGTTCCCTCTTCCTGGAACATCTCAGTTCATGGAACTGATTCCAACTGTGAGGATCTGGCACAGGCATCCTCCCCTCTCCAACCCTAACAAGAACCCTCTCTGGGTTAAGGGGTCCTCTTTGTGCCCACAGACCACCTCCGGGCTTCCCTAGTTTTTTGGGTCAGATTCTGAAGCCCTCTACAGAAAAGGCATTCAATCATTCATTTATTCATTCATTCAATAAAGATGTACTGGATTCCTCTCTTATGCCAGGCATTGTTTGGGGCTGGAGAAAAAGCAATGAATAAGACAGATAAGGTTTCCATTCTCCAGGCGTATGCATTCTGGCAGTGGAGATAGATTTGAAAAACACAGACAAGCTAGCATGTTAAGTACTAGCAAGAAGATAAAAATGCATTGATGTGAAAGAGTGCTGCTGACTTAGACTGGGGAGTTGGGCCAGGCCTCCAGCTGAGCCTTCAAATGCAAGAAGGAGCTGGTAAGGACCTGGGCATGGGTGTCTGAGTTGGAGGAAGGTTCAAGTAGAAGACCCTGGAGGAAGAATGAGCAGCAAGCTCAAAAACCTGGCAGGGGCCACATGGCTGCTGGAACATGTTCCAACAGAAGTCAGCGTTGGGCCTACAAGTCCCAGCAAAAGTTGGGATTTTATTCCTTATGTGATGGAAAACCTTAGGAAAGTTCAAAGCAGGGAGTCAGAGATGTGGTTTGTATTTCGTAGAAATCACTGGGGCTCTGTGCGGTGAATGGACTTTTCCATGCCTCCAGAACGTAACCTAACATCTGCCTGCGTTTCATCAGGACACCCAGAGCCGTATTGCTTTGCCTTCTGCCAGAGGTGTGGCTGTCCAGTAAAAAGGGACACACAAAATCATTGCAATTCAACACCCAGAGCTGAGCGCCTCCTTTTTTGCCTCCACCTTTTACTTGCTAAAGCCCAACTTTTTAAAACTTTCCGAAGTTGCAATTCAGATATTCGTTTCCTATTCATAGGTAAAAATCTGTTCGCATTTGTGCTCATCCCATTTATAGTAAGTTGGGCAGCCTCAGAGGTGTTGAAGAATTGTCCGTCTGCAAGGGCTCAAGGTGGAGCAGTAATGAGGAAGTGTAAGAGAGCTTGACTTTCTGGAACATGATGAAAGCAACAGTCACGTGAGGTATTCGCTTTCTTCCAAGAGCTTCCCAGCAGCTCCTCTGTGAGCGAAGCTCAGTAAACTCACGCAGCCCGTGCTGGCAAAAAGAGGCCTGCGCGATGCCACCTGCAGACGAAGTTGGTGTGGCTTCCTCCGTGTCCCTGGGCAAGCCAGGGCCCTCCTCGACCTGCTAACGATGTTTTAACCAATGGTAGAGTGATCCTGAACCATTGGTTTCAAAATGTTACCAACCCCTAGAACTAGAATCTTTCTTTCTTTTTTTTTTTGGATAATAGTATTTTGTTAAACAACACTTTTGTGATTTAAGAAATTCTGTATTTTGACATCGCATTAGACAGACTTCAATTCTAAAAGCTAATACGTCTCATGTTTTTCACTCTCTTTTTTAATCTCACAGCGCACTTGAACTTGTAGTTAATCTTTCTCAGCGCACTTAAATTATGCCGATAAAAAAGAATATACTGACTGTGCTTTAAAACGTCTTTCAAAAATTATTTAATTAAAGATCTTTAAAATTTTCATGGCACACCTAACATCCTCTCACGGCACTCCGGCTGAAAACCACTGCTGTAGATATTGGCAGGGGACTCTCAGGTGTCGCTGTTTGCTGCTTCTGTTCCTTTCTTTACTGGAGAACTAAACGCACCCTGTAACTAGCGGAAATGCTGCATCTCAGCTGTCCCCAAGGGCTCAGTTCACTCACCCTTGCATTTCTAGGTACAAGTCAGGCACACTGTAGATAACCAGTCCTCTAAAAAAGCAAAATTTCTTAATCTTTTGAAAAGATCATTTCAAATTTACGTTCACAATGAGCCAGGCATTTGCTGCAACCTGAAACTCAGTAGCAAAGGTATTTTCTTATCAATCAAATACGTGGTTGGGCCTTGTCTGACAATAAGCAATGACACGGTACGTCTCCGTGGCCACTTCAAAATGTGCTCGTTCTTTCTAAAGCCAGGAGTTGTCTTATCTGCTAATTTTTAACATACATGTTTGCTTTTCTGGTACATGTGTGCTTTGCTACCATAAAAACTAGTAAATAGGGCAGCGCCTGTGGCTCAGCGAGTAGGGCGCCAACCCCATATACCGAGGGTTGCGGGTTCAAACCCGGCTCCGGCCGAACTGCATCAAAAATTAGCCAGGCGCTGTGGCGGGCGCCTGTAGTCCCAGCTACTTGGGAGGCTGAGGCAAGAGAATCCCTTGAGCCCAAGAGCTGGAGGTTGCTGTGAGCTGTGACTCCATAGCACTTCACTGAGTGCGATAGAGTGAGACTCTGTCTCCACACACAAAAAAAACTAGTAACTGGAAAAAAAGATCATTTTTAAAGAGCTCTCAGATCCCAGAGAAAGTTTTCCTGGTACCTTTCTAGTCTGTTTCTATCCTTTGTGTGTCTGTATACATGTCTGAGTCTGTGTACACTTCTGCTTCGTAGACATCTTTATATACACATATATACTTTCTTTTATAAAGTTGATGAGCAATTTTTGGGTTTTATATAAAATACAAAAGTTTTGTATTCTTTAGACACAAGCAACCACCTCCAAATGCGGGGCAAGTCATGTTCACTGCCCTTAGCCTTTTCTCGCAATATTAAAAATGTGCATCATCTTGGCTGGACGTGGGGGCTCACTTCTGTAATCCTAGCACTCTGGGAGCCCAAGGCAGATGGATTGCCTGAGCTCAGAGGTTCAAGACCAGTCTGAGCCTGAGTGAAACTCCATCTCTAAAAAAAAAAAGAAGAAAAAAAATATGCATCATCTTGATCAATAGTGAGAGACATTAGATTATTTGAAGATTAATAAATCCTTCTGTCTGGCTATGTTGATTCATCACCTTCATCGCATGTTTACTTTTTACTTAATTATGTGTCTCCTACATTCTCTTGGTGGGGGTGGGGGTGGTCATGGTCTTGCTCTGTCACCTAGGCTGAAATGCAGTGGCACGATCACAGCTCACTGCAGCCCTGAACTCCTAGGCTCAAGCAATTTTCCTGTCTCAGCTTCTGGAGTAGCTGTGAATATAGTGAACCACCACAACCGGCTATTTTTTTTTTTTTTTTTCTAGAGGTGAGATTTTTGCCTACATTGCCCAGACTGGTCTTGAACTCCTGTCCTCAAGCAGTCCTCTTGCCTTAGCCTCCCAGAGGGCTGAGAATTCTCTCCTACACCTGGCCTAGACTACCTTTTAAGTTAAAAACTTTATTTATATATATATATGTAATATATTTATGTATTTAATACATTTATTTATATTATATATATAAAATGCATATAAGAATAATTATATATAAAATACATATATTATATATAAATTATATATATTTATATATAATATATAATATATAAATTATAAAATAAATATATATAAAATACACATATTTTATATATAAATTATAATGTATATTTAATATAAATATATAAAAATATATAATATAAATTTAATATTAAAGA
>CAUYON010170363.1:0-10660 GCA_963573935.1 Arctocebus calabarensis
CCCGGGCTCAAGCGAGTCTCCTGCCTCTGCCTCCCAAGTAGCTGGGACTACAGGCGCCCACCACAACGCCCGGCCATTTTTTGGTTGCAGCCACCATTGTTGTTTGGCAGGCCCAGGCTGGATTCGAACCCGCCAGCTCAGCTGTACGTGGCTGGCGCCTTAGCCTGTGGAGCCACAGGCGCCGAGCCTATTCTCAATCTTGTATGTTGTGTCTATGCCCAGGAATGGGATGACTAGGTCATAGGCTATATATGGAGTAGATACTGTCAAACAGTTTTCTAAAATGGAAATCCAAAAGTTTCATTGTTTTAATTTTCACCTTTAGATCTCTAACCCATCTGCAATTATTTTAATGTGGTATAAGGTGGGGGGATCAAAAATTTTCCCTACATATATGGATATGAATGAATTAGCACTATTTATTGTTTTTGCATTTATCTTTTTGGGTTTTTTGAGGCAAAGTCTCACTCTGTTGCTCAGGCTGGCATGCAGTGTTCATAGCTTACTGCAGCCTCAAGTCTGGACTCAGAGAATCCTCCTGCCTTCACCTCCCAAGTAGATGGGACTACTAATAAATTAGCCAGGCATGTGCCACTGTGCCTGGCTAAATTATTTTTTGTAGAGATGGGATCTTATGCTAAGCCATTCTCAAACTCCTAACCTCAAGTGTTCCTCTAGCCTCAGCCTCTCAAAGTACTGGGATTATAGGCCTGAGCCACAGTGTTGGGCCATCTTAAGCTTGTTTTAATGAAATATTCAGACATTTCCTGGGTGCTCCATGGTAGTGGCTCAAGCAGTCTTCCCAACTCGGCCTCCCTGAATGCTGGGATTACAGATGTGAGCCACTGTGCTGATGTTTGGAACAGCATGTAGTTGATTTCTAGTACAGAAATGCAATTCACGTTCTTGTTTCTGGGGAAGATGTGTCTCACATGTTCTCTTGAGATACTGAAGACACTTCCTCCACCTACACCTGCATGTCTGCATACAACTCCAACAGGATACCTCCACATACCCCCACCCACCTCCAACACATATACAGGTATGTATACTACAGCCATACCCCCCATGTCCTCACCCCTATCTGTAACACACCCACCTTCCTCATACCTGCCCTCCCCCCCAGCTCTCCACACACCCCAAATAGCATCTTCTACCTTCTGTTCCCCAACCCACCTACTCCCTGTATACCCTCTCATGCCTTGACCCACACCAAAACACGTCCCACACCCTCTGAAACATAGAAGCACTGCTTTATACATCCATACCCCTCCTCCCCTGTATACTCTTCCTAAGTGACTGGGGAAGACTTGCTATTTCTAAATTGGGTGTTCAGAGATCTGGGGATGCATGGCAGAGCTTTATGTGACTCAATCATGTCTGGCTCTCCTTTTCCCGGTGCCCTGGCTTCTCTGTGGATTTGTTTTGGAGGGAAGCAACAGCTTGTACTCTTGAAAGAATTCCAAGTGGAAAAACAGTTGCTGTGGTAACGGCCCCCTGTGGGCAGTAACAGGGGCACTCCAAGGCTGTTTTGATTAAGGGCTCTAAAGAACTGCTCTGTCTAGAGAAAATGTGAGTGGCTGGAGCCAAAAAAAGCTGTTGTCCTTTCAAGGACAGCCCTCCCCCCATTGTTTTCAGGGCCGGGCACCACTAGATATCTTGTAAGGTAATTTGAATCTTAAAGAAAAAGCACCTGCAATTGACATCATCTGGTGAAAGCAGGATTTTCCTGCCCTGGGTCCAGGAGTCCCTGACTCAGGCAGCTTCCTTCCATCTATGTGCGGAGTGAGAGTGAGTGCTAAGCTCTGTCTAAGGCAAGGAGTCAGTTTCTGCACCTGGCTGTCATTTCTGTTATGGTTGAGTGCCTCCCTACACAGGGCCTGGGTGGGGAATGAGGTGAGAGAGGCGAGCCCTTGCCTGAGGCAAGGTCAGGCTGGGCCCAGTGCCGAGGCTACCCTACTGGTTAGATACCCTCCACACTGGGAGGAGGACTGCTAGAACTGCTGGTCTCCTGGAGGAAGGCTTGCAGCAGGCTGGTGGGGGGAGGTGACACTTGAAGGACCAACCTTCTGAACATAGTGTGGTTACATGTACCTGCGTTATCTCATTGGTTGGCTTGTGAGTCACGTCCCCCTTAAGCTCTGCGGTCCTGGCTGCTCTGTGCCTCTCTGTGTATGGTATTATAACTGGTGGTGCATAACTTGACAGAACTGGACCTGGTAGAAGCACTGAGGAAACATTTGAAGAGGGATTGAGTGGAAGGCATGGAGGGGGGTGATAGCTGTTCGAGAACATGGGAGAGGAAGAGGAATTTTAGGCAGAGGAAGGGCCAGGAAGAGAGCAGTCAGGTGTGGAGGTGGTCTGAATTTGGAAAGGCCATCTGTGGAAGACCCCTTCCTTGCCGCCTCCCTGTTCCCCTGCACACTATGGCTAGCCTCTTCTGACTTGGGTCCTGTTCTCTGTGTGCACGTAGGATCAACCCTTCTCAACCGGTAACTGGTCTGTTCGAGGGCTGCCCCTCCCAACCATGGTCAGCTCAAGGGCAAGGGGTGGGACTTTCTCTGGGTGACACTGCTGTCTGCTCTGGGTGAACTGGAGGGGAGGGGTGAGGCATGGATGTGGGGATCTGTCATGTGACCCTTTTGCAGGTGGTGGAGAGCATCACTTGGGCAGTGGAATTTTGAGGGCCTCACCCTGAAGACATTAAAGTGTCAGGGCTCCGCTGTCCTCTTCACCATGTTTGAGAACTTACTCTTAGACAGCCACAGTGCAGAGCTGTCACATCACGTGCATTTTCTATTTTAATGCCACTTTGCAATTGATAAACTGCAGCTCTGAGAAGCAAAGGACTTGTTCAGGATCCGACCAGTTGGAGTTGTCACAGCTGGAGGTTGATTACTTGTGTGGTTTTGCCTTTTTACTCTTTCAGCTGAGCATATGATTTTTAAAAAATGCTTTACATGCAAAGAAATGATGTGTAGATGAGGATTATAAGACCTTGTTTAAGCTAGGTGGTGCCTGTGGCTTAAGGAGTAAAGTGCCAGCTCTATATACCAGAGGTGGCAGGTCCAAACTCAGCCCCGGCCAAAAACTGCAAAAAAAAATAAATAAAGGTGTATGTTTAAAAAAAAAAAACAGACCTTGTTTAAGCAATATTTCCCCCCACAAATAAGTGTGCTAGTTCTGACTTGTAGTGTAAATCTGGTTTTAATTAGGATTTTATCACTTGTAGATCACACCAGAGAGGAGACAACTGTCCTACCTTTACTTTTCTTCAGATTGTGACACTCTGAGAAGCAGCTGATATGAGGTTAAAATAGCTTCTTGTTTCCTAGGAGTTTCAGCACATTTTGTTGTTTTGTAAACCTCTGACTGCCTGGAAATTGACTTGTGAAGAATTTTGCCTTTCACACTTGGATGCCTGATGTTGGGCCGGATGCATTTCATCCGTTCAGCTCTGTGTTGGGATAGAAGGAGTGGAAAGATGGCCTCTGGGCCAGGTAAGGGTAGCTAGCTTGCTTTAGAGACTTTAGACTTGCATTAGCCTTTGTGGTGGTCAGGAGAGTTAGGGGGGACACTGGGACCCAAGCTCATTGCACATTTAACATCCTGAGTTCCAGCTTCTTTTGCAGATTGGGCATCAGAACCTCTGCGCTACCTGCATCCCAGGTCCTCCCTGTAGATCACATAAGCTATGGAATGTAAGATAACTTTGAGCCTTATAAAGTGCTGCATGTCATTCTTGATATAAATGACCAGGTGTAGCTGAGGCACTTAGCTACAAGCAACAGAACCATCCATTCTGGCTGGTTTTAAAAGAAAACAAAGTGTTTGTTGGTTCATTATTATTAAAAGAGAGCTAGCCTTGGAGGTAAATGGCCAGAAAGAAGTCCAACATTTTATAAGAAAATTGAAAAATGGCTCAATGAGGAAAACGCTACTGTCTTCAAGTATACGGCAGCTTGCTCTGCTCCCTTGTACCTTGTAATCAGTCTTACTGCAGCTTCCTCACCCTAGGTCATCGCTCATTGTTCTGAATCTCTTGTGATATACTAGCAGGGCCGGAGTCACCTTTATGCTTCAAGGCAGGCTAGGAAAGTGAGTGGGGTACTTTGGCTTCTATGAGGTAGGGCAGACTTTTCCTGTGGCAAGGCTCAAGGTGTACCCTTCCCAGTGAAGGGAGGGGCACAGGCACTGGGCAGCCCATAGAATGACTTGGGAACTCCGGCTCCACTCACTTCCCTCTTTTTTCAAGGCAGTATGGTGCAGTGGGTAGACGAGTCAAGTTGGGGTCTAGAGACTTGAAATGTAGTCTTAGCTTTTGCCCTTTTCTTGCTCCACACTTCACCTGGATCTCTTGTGGGCCTCACGACATTTAGGTATCTGACTTGGGTCCTGTTCTCTGCATGCATGTAGGATCTGCCCTTCTCAACCGTAGTCAACTCAAGGCTGCCCTGTCTGAATAATTTGTGTTTCTTCTCATCCTCCCTGCTCTGTGTCCAGAGCCCACCTTGGTGACCATGTAGCCTCATGTAGGTCACTTCCCCACCCTCTTGAGGAGGAGGAATGTGGTCTGACTCAGTGGCTGCTCAAGTGGGCTGTGTATTTTAGTTAGGGATGTGACCTGAGAATAAGTGGGCTCTTTGTACATTTAGATTCCCAGGTCTTACTCTGGAAGTTTCTGAGTTTTGGTAGGTGCTATTTATAACACATTTCCTGTACTGCTGGATCTCGTTCTTCTTGTGCTGAATGTTCTCTGAGACTTCTGTAGCCCTACCAGTTTGTGATTTCCTTGTATTTCTCATTTGGTCTAAGAATGGATATGGTCATACCTCTCTGGCTTTTGTGCAAAAAGCACACCTAAGCCTTGGGGCTATTTATTAAGTTTTGAAAGCCATGATGCCATTTAAATGTGGACCCATCTTTTTTTTTTGAGACAGAGCCTCAAGCTGTCACCCTGGGTAGAGTGCCGTGGCATCACAGCTCACAGCAACCTCCAATTCCTGGGTTCAAGCGAGTCTCTTGCCTCCACCTCCCAAGTAGCTGGGACTACAGGTGCCCACCACAACGCCCGGCCATTTTTTGGTTGCAGCTGTCATTGTTGTTTGGCGGGCCCTGGGGCTGGATTCGAACCCACCAACTCAGGTGTACGTGGCTGGCGCCTTAGCCTGTTGAGCCACAGGCGCCGAGCCTGGACCCATCTTTTATTAGCTATGAGCCATTGGTTAAGTCCCTTAGTTGTTCTACACCTAGTCATTTGGATGGGGTGATAATACCTGATCCCAAGGTAGTTGTGGGAGCCAGAAGCCCTGGTGTACACAGAGTGAAGGGTGAGTAGATAGGCAGGCACTACTGGGCACTGTGCAGCTGAACGGGGCTGCCCCTCCAGACTGACTCAGAGGCAGCTGCCCTCTCCTGTCCTTGGGGTAAAAAGGTGCCTCTCCTAACCCGTATCTGGCTTTTTTTTTTCCCCTTTGGCCTCAGTCAGTGGCCTTTACCCTTTGCTTTTTGGCCTTTGCTAACTACTCTGTGAATAACACTTAATCCCATTTTGTTGCCTTCTTCCTACCTGCCCTCCAGCTTCTCAGTGCTTAGGAGATGGTCTGTACCGAATCAGGCAGTTGGTCTCACTGAAGTAGTGTGCTTGGACATACCATGCAGTCTGACCACACCTGCTCCTTCCAGGGATCTCATCACTCCCTGCCTTCTCAACATGGGCCTCCCTCTTCTCTCCTCCCTCCCTGGACAGACTGCTTGCCTGGCCTTCCTGGTAGGCTTGGGTCCCACTGGCACTCAGGCTTTGGACACACCGTAGGGTGATTACCTCTTCACTGTCTGCTTCCCCCTGCATTTGCCCCTGCCCTCCCTGAGGGCAGTGATCTTGTCTTAGACACCTTTTTTGTCTGCTAGATGACAAGACTCAAGAGACACTATAAATATTAAAATGAAGAAATGAAGTCACCTAGTTGGCTACTGGTTGAGATTTTCCGCAAGGAAAAATAGACTTGCCTGTGGGGACAAGTCCAGGAGTTTAAAAGTCTGCAGGCTGCAGTGAACTACACTGGGTGATGGTGAAGTTAGGTTTCCTCAGTGTACTGTTCAGGCATGCACCAGCAGTGTTTTAGCAGTGTTGTTTTTTTTTTTTTTAGAGACAGAGTCTCACTTTGTCGCCCTTGGTAGAGTGTTGTGGCATCACAGCTCACAGCAACCTGCAGCTCTTGGGCTTAAGCGATTCTGTTGCCTCAGCCTTCCGAGTAGCTGGGGACTACAGGCGCCTGCCACAACACCTGGCTATATTTTGTTGCAGTTTGGCCAGGGCCGGCTTTGAACCTACCACCCTTGGTATATGGGGCCAGTGCCCTACTCACTGAACCACAGGTGCTGCCCCAAGGACTAGCAGTGTTTTGACAACTGTCCACATTGAAAAAGAACTGGGTATTTTAGTTGGTCACAGGCTTTGAATAGTAGTGTGATATGGATACCAGGAGCCCTGCTATGGTCCCATCTGTGGTGTTGGCTGTCTGTTGACTGGGAAATAACTATTCCTATAACAAATGTTAGCTCTTACTATAACCTGTGACCCACCCTGTTTCAAGAATATCTATCCATGCGAAAGGTCATAGATGCTATTGAGATTGTTGCATCTGTTGCCAGGTACAAGTGAGAGGTGTTGGCAGCTCTCAGGGACTGGGAATTGGTGTAAATAAGCCCATGTGGCTAGAGTGCGTTGGGAAGCTAAAGAGTATCTTACAGGCCCCCCACCCCCACCCCGTGAGGTTTTTCCTGGTCCTAGCTTATTGTTTCCATCAGATCCAAGGATAGTAATGACATAGTAGCTGGGCTCACTCCTCCGCCCTCTTGCACTCAGCCTCAGAATCCCACCCACCAGCAGTAGTTCATGGAGAAAGGTCCAGGCCTGACACATCCGGAAAGGTCAGGTACTAGCTGCATGTCTTCAGGATTAGAGATTCTGGGTGGTTGTTCCAGTCCCCAGAACTGATGAGCTGTGCCCCCTGGTGACTTATGACTCTGTCCACTGTGAGGCAATGGGAAGGGGTTCCAGGCAGCCCCCCAGTGTCACATGAAGCTATCTTATATCCAAGCCAGAATGTTTCCAAGTTGCATGGGCCCAGTCCTGTGCCTTGTGATTCGCGCGCTGCAGTTGTGAGCTTGCATGGTGAGGAAGTCCTGGTGGTTGTAAGTTCTGCTTTGTGGTAGAGGAGGCTTTTCCCTCCTCCAAGAAAAGGGAAATGGTGAGGGGGTGGAAGGTTGGGGGGGTGACTTTGTTGTTCACCATCGGTTAGTTAGTTTCTTAACTGAAATTTTTAGCCCTGAATAACGGAGATATTTATCCTGATTGAGGGGACTTGGCCTGCATTGTGGCTGCTTGTTTTGCTGCTGTACTTAGTCCTGGCTGCAGAGGGATGCTGCCATGTACTGGCCTCTGTCTGCCCTCTTCTCATGCCCACCAAAGCTTGTCCTTTTTTTTAAGTTTGGGAATGGTTGTTAGACATTGACTGGGCTGTGTTGGGCCTGAGCTGTGGTTTCATGCTTTATCATTGAGCCAGTAATGGTCAGGAGCATCTGTTTAGGGTATGAGTCAAGACGGTGAGCCACAGGCAGCTGGGTTCTTCTGGTTGTTTTTAGTATTATTATCATTATTAAGTTATTTTGACAAGGAAATAAAGAAGACTGAAAAAATACTACTCGTGGTTGTATGTGGGCCTGTGAAGGTTTTGACCATTTGTATGTATAATGTTGCCATGGTTGCAGTTGTGGTATGTAGTGTGGACTCTGCCTTCTCACATTCTTGTGTATCTCTGTTGCACAGTGCTGCCCTTCCTGGCACTATTTTCATGGCACCTCTGGCCCATCACATGAGCAGTTGGCCTGCCTATCTTGCTCAGCCACTTAGACTCACCTTATGGTTCCAGTTCCCTCTAATATGAAAAATACAAAAAACAGTTCTTTTTTTTTTTTGAGACAAAGTCTCACTATATTGCCCTGGGTAGAGTGCCGTGGCGTCACAGCTCACAGCAGCCTCCAACTCCTGGGCTTAAGCGATTCTCTTGCCTCAGCCTTCCAAATAGCTGGGACTACAGGCACCTGCCATAATGCCGGGCTATTTTTTGTTGCAGTTGTCATCACTGTTTAGCTGACCCGGGCCGGTTTCGAACCCACCAGCCTCAGTGTATGTGGCTGGTGCCATGATCACTGTTTTACAGGCTCTGAGCCCATAGTTCTTTTTTTTTTTTTGAAACAAGGTCTTGCTGTGTTGTCCAGGCTATAGTGCAGCAACCTCAGACTCCTGTGCTCAAGCTGTACTTCGACCTGAGCCTTCCGAGTAGCTGGGACTACAGGTGCTCACTACAGTGCCCAGCTAATTTTTCTATTTTTAGTAAACGTAGGGTCTTGTACTTGCTCAGGCTGGTCTCAGACTCCTGAACTGAAGAGCTGATGATGTCCAGCTTTTTTTTTTTGGTCTTGTTTTGAGACAGGGTCTTGCTCCGTCATCCAGACTGTTGTACAGTGACAAGATTGTAGCTTACTGCAAACTCCAGCTCCCGGGATCAAGAGATCCTCCTGGCTCAGCCTCTGAGTAACTGGGACTACAGACTACTTTTTATTATTTTTTGTAGAGACAAGGTCTCACTGTTGCCTGGGCTATTGTTCAACTCCTAGGCTCAAGCAATCTTCCCAAAGTGCTAAGATTACAGGTGTGAGCTACCACACCCAGCAGCGCACCTTCTAAAAAGAAGTCTTCCATTTTCGTGGAACCTAGTTAAATTTAATTCTTACCATACTTTCCCAAAATGGGCAGGGTTGGAATTTTTGCCTTTACTTTGTAGGAGAAGCAGAGGCATAGACAGTTGTTGGAAGGGAGGATAGAAGAGATAACTAAGGGACAAATAAGCAGATGTGTGTGGCGGAAAGAACTAAGCTGGTTGTCTGTGCCCCCAAAGTGCCTTGAACTCTGCTCCATGGAAAGAATGTTGCATCTGACATGCACAGGCTTGACTTGGGTATCACCCAGCCTCAGTTCTTGCATCCATGCAGCAAGGCTGGTGATACCTAATACCTGGGCGATTTGGGGAGGCTCAGACAACTCGATGGAGGAAAAGCTCCATCCTGTGAGAGGGGGAGTTAGTGTGTGTCTCCTGCCTCCCATGTTGGTTCTTTCGGTATTGGTCCTGCTGCTGTTATATGTGCCAGGTGCTGGGGAACAGCGAGGGACAGTCCTCTTCCATCTTCCAGTCTAGCAAAGAAGACAGATATCAAATAAAATCTGTGTAGGTAAATGCATGTGAAAGTACCACGCTGACTCCATTTTGTTAAAACTAACTCATTTTGTCCTACAGCCTTTCACTAATTCTACCTTGTCCTGCAGCCTTCAATTTGCGCATGTGTCTGGGATTATGTGAATGTGATTATCATTTAGAGGGTCTGGGAAGAACATTTTTCTGCTAAAAATGAGCATAATCTTTGGCCCACAAAGCTAGGGAAAAGTGCCCACCAATCTTTCAGCTGCTGTGGAGTTTTGTGATGGGTGTAGAATGAAGGATTCTGTGGGAAAGTCTCGCAGAAGTGGCACCTGTTCTTCTAGCCAGGGACCCCCCATCTCTCACACCTGATGAAATCAGGGGGGTTATTTTTAATTCGAGTCTCATTTTCTTTCTTTCTTTTTTTTTTTTTTTTTTGAGACAGAGCTTCAAGCTGTCACCCTGGAGAGAGTGTTGTGGCATCACAGCTCACAGCAACCTCCAATTCCTGGGCGCAAGCGAGTCTTCTGCCTCCGCCTCCCAAGTAGCTGGGACTACAGGCGCCCGCCACAACGCCCGGCCATTTTTTGGTTGCAGCCGTCATTGTTGTTTGGCAGGCTCAGGTGTATGTGGCTGGCGCCTTAGCCAGTTGAGCCACAGGTGCCAAGCTTCGAGTCTCACTTTCAAAAATTAATTTTAATTTTTTTTTTTTTTTTGAGACAGTCTCACTCTATCACCCTGTATAGAGCGCTGTGGCATCATAGCTCTCAGTAGCCTCTAACTCTTGGGCTGAAGCGATCCTCTTGCCTTAGCCTCCCAAGTAGCTGGGACTACAGGCGCTAGCTAGGTTTTCTATTTTTAGTAGAGATGCGGTAGAGATGGGGTCTTACTGTTGCTCAACCTGGTCTTGAATTCCTGAGCTCAAGCAAACTGCCTGCCTTGGCTTCCCAGAGTACTAGGATGATAGGCATGAGCCTCTGTGCCTGGCCCTATTGTTAATCAACAGATAATAATTGTATATATTTATAGGGTACAATATGATATTTTGATATTTATTATAGAAAGATTAAATTGAGCTAGTTAATGTATTTATCATCTCACCTGTTCTTTATTGATGAGAACATTTAAAATCTTTTCTTAGCATTTTTTTTTTTTTGCAGCAACAAAGTCTCACTTTATCTATTGCCCTCAGTAGAGCGCTGTGGCATCACAGCTCACAGCAACCTCCAACTCCTGGGCTTAGGTGATTCTCTTGCCTCAGCCTCCCGAGTAGCTGGGACTACAGGCGCCCGCCACAATGCCCGGCTAGTTTTTTGTTTTTTTGCAGTTCAGCAGAGGCCGGGTTTGAACTCACCACCTTCGGTATATGGGGCCGGTGCCCTACTCGCTGAGCCACAGGC
>CAUYON010170364.1:0-26441 GCA_963573935.1 Arctocebus calabarensis
AGAGTATCAATGTCTTTATATAGTGATCAAGAAAATGCCATGAAGGCTATCTGTAACAGTATGATCAAAATATTTCTGACTATATATGAAGCACATTGTGCCCCATGATTGCACCAATATACATAATTATGATTCAATAAAATTATTTTAATAAATAAATAAATAAAACAGTTAAAAAAAAACACAGAGTAAAAAAGGCATTCACTCCTTATATTGCTCTTTTGTACTGGTATGGGAAAGACCTGGCTTTTCAAATTCACTCTTCAATGCAGCTATTGAGTGGTTAAGTAATTAGTGGTCTTTGTTTTGTATTTTTTGACAGCAAAGCATTATGTAGAGAGATATACTCAGTTCTAATTTCTTACCTTTTCTCCAAGTTTTATAAATAAATAACCTTATTAGATAAAATATTGCAATAGTCCTGCATTTTGAGGATGGAAGTGCTGTTTTCTAAAAGGTCAATTCAATCTGGGAAATGTTTTTGGTTTAGACAATACATTATAAGCTGTAGAAAACCGTGGCAATTTTCAGCACCACTAACAATGTGCAGTAAATTTCAGTCACTCACAGTAAGATGGCAATGTGGTGACATTTGAAGCCTGGACATGGGCTCTTACACCCACCGCAGATGATGGACTGCTGTGCAGCAGGGGCCTTTTTCCAACTGCCAGATGAATTTTAGATATAAATGAAAAAGATGATCAGAATGCTTTACAAAATGAGCGAGACCCAATAATCTAAGTGACAATATTTTTCCTTTACAGCAGGCAAGGATTAAAATACATCAAATTAATAAATCCCTAGGAAACCAATAATCTCGCATTTGCTGAACAATTGTATCTTCTAGTAGCTATTATCTTCGAATTACAGTGAGCCACTATCTTGGTTCATTTTGCAGATATATGTCCTTGTCCGTCAAAAACCATGGTAGTTGCACTATACAGCCGGGCAATAAATGTATGAAACATCTCTCTGATGTGCATGCCTGTTTCATAATCCTGATTCCATATCTTTATTTACTTCAAAATATATGGAACTGTCAGCATGAGGGTCAGAAGATTATAGTATTTTCTTTGTTTGTTGCAAGTGCTTTTATTTAACTTGAAAAATAAACTGTGGCACCAAGAGAGTGATGAAATAAAAGATAGAGTCACAATGGCATAAAAATGGTAAACACAAAACTACAGCTATAGTATAAGAAAGACTATAGTATCAAATCATAAAAAAATGTTTACTTCAGTAACTCAGATAGGTAACTCAAACACCATCCTTATTAAAACTTCTAGAAAATATAAAATAATAGGCAGGAGTTGTAAAACAAACAGAAAGGGCTTTTCCAAAATTTTTCATGTTATCACCCTGACTTTAACCTTGAGACATTGTTTCCTGCGTGATTCTCTATTAGTGTTGGTAATAGATTCATTAACATTTTATCCTCTGTGGAAAACAGCAAACCTCGTGGAATGTCATTCTGTAGAAGGCTGAGATTTATTTCGAAAAGCTATAAAAAAAAAAAAAGAATTTCACAATTTTAAATTTAGAGAAACATCTCAACAAAAGACATTAATAACATTTTCTTACTTTGAGTGATCTGACTTGAAGTACTTAGTTTAGAGTTCAAAATTTTTTTAGCTTATTATCATTTATTAAAAATTTTAAAATATCCTTTCTGTATAAGCTATTATATGGATTAAATATGTTGAAATCATTTTTAAACACATGATAAATTTCCAGAGATAATGGAAACATCAACTGTATGCTTATTTATTTATTTTATTTTTCTAAGAGACAGTCTCACTGTGCCTCCCAGGCTGGAGGACAGTGGCACTATCATAACTAACTGCAGCCCTGAACTCCTTGGGGGAGGAATCATCCAGCCACAGCCTCCTGCATTGCTTGGATTACAGGAATGAGCCATTGTGTCCAGCTCTCAACTCTATATTTCTAGGATTAATTGCTATTATTAATATCTGTAAGTCGTTTTGGGGGGTTGGAGAACTAAGAAATTCTTTTTGCTATTTGATATTTTCAAATACTTGTATCATCACTAATATTTTGTAAATGTGGAATTGTGTCTTCTGTTTTTTCATTCCAAATATAAATAATATAATATTTTTGCCAATATTTTATTCATCTCTATAATTTTTTGAAGACAACTTTGAGAAATCACCAAGGACTTCCATAACAAGAATAAATATACTACATGAGCTTCACGTTCCTTTTATAATGTGCCAGCATTTCCCTAAGACCAGGGAGAAGTATTTGATTTCTTGAAAAGCGTGGTTCACAACTTGATTATCTGGTTTCACCACCTATATCGTGTTCCATGTCTTGGGGGATGCTGTGTTGGTCATTCAATACAGAGAGGTGAGTGCAATTTTCATTCACAAGCAGAAAACAAATATGAAATGCCCTGAGGCTTTTTCTTCTCCATGCTTGGAACTAAATAAAATGGTCACAGAGTCTTAGGTGACTTTTAGGTCAAAACTTCACTGGAACATTTTCTGAGCAAAATGCCATTGGTTTAGGGGCAGCTATCACTTCTCCTAGTTAATAACTACCTCTTGCTCCATTTTTACTAATCAGTTATATTATTCTTCAGAATTTAGGCTGCCATGTTAACATTTCCCGCTGGATGACTGACTGGGCATTGGAACCTAATAAGATTCACAAAGGACTAACTAATGGCTTTTATTTCCTCCCCACTGCATCGCATCTTCCATCTCCTGAGATCTCTGACTATTTCCATACGTGGCATCATCATGTTCCTATCAGACTGTCTTTTATTCTTCCCTTTCCATCCTTTTACACAACAAATTCATTATGTGTCCTGTAAAATTTGCTCCTAAAATATACCTTAAATTTTATTTTTACCACTGCCTTGCTGAAGACACTGCTTTTCCTTTGATCCAACCTTGTTACCAGCTGGTCTCTCTGCTTTTTCTACACATTAAGTCCTATCATATCACTGTCCAGTTTAAAACTTTCCAGCAGACCCTCTTTATGTTTAAAATAAAATCCAAAACTTTTATGATTTCCTGTACATCCTCCCTATGTGAGTTTGCCCTGACCTATCTGCTACTTCTCACCTACCTCCTATTCACTATGTTCTACAGACACTGGCCTTTCTGTGCCTACACAATCCAAATGGATCCATCCCTGCCTCAGGAAGTTTTAAACTGTTCTTTCAGAGCAGCTAGTCAATTAAACCTTTCTCACCTAATATTTTATCTAAACCTAATATTTTATCTTATTAAGATATGTCTGTACATTTTAGTACTGTCACTATTGTGTCAGATTATTTAAAAGACACATAAATTCCTGAGGTCAGCAACTTAGTCTCTTATTCAATACTTAAAAGATGTTCAATAAATATTTGTTTACTGAGTGATCAATTCACAATATTCATTTTGGGCTCAGGTTCAGAAAAGAAAACATTGTCTCCTAAAACACTGTTGTGTTTAATTTCAGAAAACTAATAGGTTCAGGGGAAAACCTATTAAACTGAGAATTATTGTACTGTTAGCTTTGTTGCAATTACATCATTACTGCAAAACTTCACTTTGTAATAAAAAATTAAAAATGTTAATTTTTAATTGCGTTTTCAAAGTTTTGTTAGTTATTGTCATGATATACATGATTTTTTAATGGAAAATAATTTTTTCTTTCTTTTGCAGTTTTTTTTGAGGGGCAGGGCTGGGTTTGAACCGGCCATCTCCAGTATACGAGGCCAGTGCCCTACTCCTTTGAGGCACAGGCATTGCCCAATAAATGACTTCTTAAGGAATAAATTGAGCAAAAAAATGAATCAACATCTTATGTCTTCCACTTGAACTGAAGAATGCATTGACTCTCATACTTCTATATGTCTTTTTAATTATTGGCATTATAGCAATTAGAAAGCACAATTAATTGTAGAATCTCAATGAAATGATATGTAAATGATAGCTATTTAAAACTTTCTCATATTTTGTGAAATAAAAAATATTGCTGCTGAAGGAACTATTTCCAAAGGAAAAAAAATATTATATAAGCATATATTACATATTGGATAAAATGTGATGTTGATCTTTTATTCTGTTTTTCTTATAACATTACCAAACTTTTTTTTGAACATTGCTGTTTTACTCTTCATAGGCTGTATACATAAAACTGTTGATATGGATCTAAATTAATATATTATTTGAGGTTTTTAGTTTATGTGATAGGCAAATATTTGGGGAAAATTAATACATATTTATAATACTTTATACACTGTATATATATGTGTGTATATGTATATGTACTACGTTTATTGCATATAGGTGGTGTATCTGTTATGTATTAATTATTGCTAAATAGGTAAATAACATGTATAAAATCTAACTGCATAAAAGAATTACTAAACTGAAAATATAGTACAAATTCTTTAAGTTGACCTACCAAGGGACTGTAACAAACTGGTCAACATACAGAGATGGTCTACATAAGGGACTTTCATTGAGTCCATCTGATACATGTCTGGTCTATAAAAAGTAGGTTACCTCAAGAAAGCAGTCTACATGGGGAAGTAGTCAACTATGGAGGTTCTACTGCATTTTTAAATCTCTATAGTAAAATAA
Organism: Arctocebus calabarensis; assembly: GCA_963573935.1. Classification (NCBI taxonomy): domain Eukaryota; kingdom Metazoa; phylum Chordata; class Mammalia; order Primates; family Lorisidae; genus Arctocebus; species Arctocebus calabarensis. Next base: position 4,602 of record CAUYON010170364.1, read on the forward strand.
ATATTTTAACACCAACAAAATAATTCTGAAAGAGAAAATTGTAGCTAGATAACTAAAAAGTTATGAATACTTTAAATTCATAAATATATGAAGTCATGTCCAAAACATTTTAAGTAGATAGCACACCGGAGAAAATTTGGTAATGTGCAAGTACTTGTTGGTAAAATTTGGTAATGTGCAAGTACTTGTATAAAAAATAACATATACTGCTAATTCTTATAGAATCATGACCTTAACTAAAGAAACAAATGCAATATTTTTGTTTTTAAAAGATAAATTTCTGTCAGCCAATACATTATGTGTAATCATATATACATCTTGTATGGCATTCTAATAGTAGCGATACAATAAATACTGATCATAAGCTATACTGTTTTTCACTTATTTGATTTCATTTTCCTAACCCCAAAAAACCTAAATTTTTTTCTACAAAGTCATTGATAAAATAAAATGATTCTTTAATACTTCTAACTCTGATGGTGGATTTGAGGCAATGGCAGGCTGGTACACGAACATAACAGCGATATAGTTCTTACACTCATATTCATCAGCATACTAAATCTTGCCATCTGTCTCTCTTCTTCAGACACAAAATACTGAAGGCATAGCAGTGTCAAGATTTAATTTAGGGACATGCTGGGGGATAATTTGATGCTTTAACTTCTTTAGATTTAATGTCAGAAAGGTTGGGATTGAGGGACAGAACTGATGTAAAGCTAATTCATCTGCACTCTCCTCTGAAAAAAATTTATTCTGCTTTAATTCCTAAAAAATTTCTCATATTGCTGTTGTCACGAAGTTATTAACATCTTTTTTCTCATATTACTGCTGTCATAGAGTTATTAGCAAGTCTATGTGTGGTCTTATTCAAAATTCAATTATACTTTTTAACTTTTTACAATATGTCCATATTTAAAATTCCCATATTCATCTCAAACAAATATCTAAACATTATTGATTATATCCCTTCATTCCACAGGTTGTCACTTAGTTCCAGAAGTGCTAAAATTATTTCTTAGGACACAGTTGATACACAATAACAATCACTGAAATGAGTATGCCACCCTTCAGGTCTCTAAGTTTTAAGATCCTCTGAATTTTCTTGCTTTAAAATTCCTTCTCATCTAATAATATATTAAAAATATTGTATCAATGGATGATTATTCTTCCTAATATATCACTTCTATCATTTCTCTTTGCTATTGAAATATCTCTAACTCTGTAATCCTGATTCCTTACCACATTGCAACCACTCATCTTGGTTTTAAGATATTTATGGGATAATCTCAATCAATCTAGGCTAGTTTTCTATTACTTCCCATTACAAATAATATGATTTAGCATTAAAAATATTTGTACTATCTTCAAATATTCTGTATACATTCTATATCCAGTTATTATTTATGGTGATGCTTATTAGCAATATTTCAGTGTAATGAGAGATACCTAAAATATATAGGATGTAGATATTTACTTCTTTTTCGTGCTAAAATTATTTGGTGGCTTCATGGGTAAGGGTATTTCAACAGCATATTTACATTTTTGGCAACATAAAGAAGAAAAAGAGAAGTAGGTGAAAGTACCTTCTCTTTAAGAGCATGACCTCTCTCTTATCACATGTGCTTGCATTTCATTGGCCAAAGCATAGTAAGATTACAAGTAGATATTATTGGTGTTTTTTCATCATTATTCAGTATTTTATTTTATTTTATTTTGGATATATATAATATAATTAGGTTACATTGTTTGTGTTATGTCCTCCTTCCTTTCTTGAATTTAATTGTGTTTTTGAAGGGGCCGCACTCGGCCGGCAGAGATCTCACAGACCACTAAGGCTTATACAAAAGGTCTCTAATGGTGGGGGATGCTGCAGATTGGCACTAAGGGGGAGAGAGAGAGAAAGAGAGGAGACAGGAGGGAGAGAGAGAGGACAGAGAAAGAGAGAGAGTAAAAGACAAGTGCATGTTATATAGGTTCGGTTAGGGGAGGTGACAGGATGGTAGAACAGCCAATAAGGAGTTACTGCTCTGGTGAGAAGAGCCGTTAGGGGCAGGCCATAAGTTTGAAATTTTCAATGGGTAATTGGCACGGGGAGATGAGGTAAGTTTTGTGACTGGGAGATAAGGAGACGTTTAATAGGCAACTCCTTGTGCTTGGAAAGGAGGGGCTTTTCTGAGGCAATTACCTAAGAGTTTTTCTGTCCTGTTGGCCTGTAGTTGTTCATCTACTAGTTTAATATTAGTATTGAGTACACAGGGTGCTTGCTTTTTCATTCTTGTGAGACTTTACTAAGGAAGATGCTGTCCAACTCCATTCAGATAAATAAAAACATTGTAAAGTTTATTGTTTTTAAATGAATTTTCAAATATTATTTTCTAGCTTTTGGTCCCGTCCTTTACTTCACCTCCCCAGAGTTCTGTAGTCCAAAGCAACTTGATTAGTATTATAATTTCTGTTCCACTTCATTCCTCAGATTTAGGGTTCCCATTTTTCTCTCTGGTAGTTATCCCTCAATCATCTACTTTTCTCAGCTTTCACTATTTTGTAGAAAATTTTAAGTCTTTTTTTTCATTTCTCATTCTTGTAATTCTTGAAAATTTAAAATCTTTTAGATCATTTTAAATTTATTTTGTGGTATCTTGTGAGCTAAAAAAAATCATATTTATTGGATTATTAGCCAAATGAGAAACCAAGTATTTATTTACTAATTCACTGACCAGTTCTTACTGGCAAACTATGATGATGCTATTACACACAGTAGATACTATCACTGTTCACCACAAACTTTAGCCATTGGCATTTATCACAGTCTTTTTTCACCTATGGGGTGGAAATCTACTAATTTCCAATTAGTACCTTATAACAATCTTAGAGGTCAAGTGTCGCCAAACAGTGTGGGGAAGAGGAGTGAACCACAGTAGAATGAGTGGGGAATGAGGAAAATACAACATAAGAGAAGACAGAGAAATGAAAGATGGGATTGGGAGGACTGACTGAGCTGATGGTTGCAGCCAGCACCAAAGCACAAAAATCAGCTTCATTTTATGGTATCTGTACAGGGTTGTCCAGGGGGAAGTAGCATAGACAATATGGGAAAATAGCATAAACAAAAGATATAATTTTGGTCTTACAGTACAATTGGAAAATGTAAATGACTTTAATAATGACAAATTATCTTGTTAAAGGTTTCTACTCAACTTCATTAATATACAACAAGACGAAAGAAGGGAAAGATTCAGGAGGATCTCAGCGTAGTTGACAAAATAAAGGCAGAACTATGTGACTTAGTGGTTTCTACTCAACTTCATAAATATATGACAAGAAGTGGGAAGACAAAGATTACAAGGATCCCTGCATAGTTAGCTAGACATAGTTAACTAGCTATGTGACTTTTGGAAGAAGGATGAAGAATGGAATATGGTTGTTTGGGGAATGGAGGAGAAGCTGTTGGGGGTTCATTTCCTGAATGTTCCCCAGGCTGTGGGGGCCCTGCCATCTCACAGACTGCTCTCCACAGTCAAGTGACTTACATATAAGCAAATTATATACTATACTTGTTTTATTTCTAACTTTGAAACATTTTTAAAATAGAGAAATATCTTGCCATTTGGGGAAATAAATATTTTCTCCCTTTTTTATTACTTTAAAATTTTTTCTTTAGCTTTGTAGAGGCATCTTACTCAACAGAGTGAAAGGACTATCAAAACATAGGTACAAAACTGAAATAAACAAAAACAATCCCATCAATTGAATGTACTGTTTTTTTTTTCTGTTCCTTGAGTCCTTGTAATAAGTGATTTTGAGTGATAACCACGTTTATATATTTACTTATTTAGAATCTTAAAAAATAACAAAGACAAGGAATGAAGAAGATGGAGATGGAGTCCCAGTGTGCATTTATTCTCATGCCCACCGGCTTCTCAGGAGCCATGTGAGAAAATTTTACAGCAATTTTACTGAATTGGTGCTTCATTCATTTCTAAGAAAGGAAACTTCCCAGACATTACCTTTAAGGGCAAAGGAATATTGTAGAAATGTAAGGTCATCTTTCAAATTGAATTGTTTTGTAGTCCCAGTAGAAAACAAGTCCTTCAGAGAGGCCATTTTAAACAAGTGAATAGGAAGGACACACTTTCAATTGCATTTCAGAATGATATTGTTTTTGACCTTTACGTGATTTCCTTAAGCATTTAACACTCATGAAAAGACATCAAATTGGTGGTTGATTGACAACATAAAAGGGATTAACTGTACTCTAGCCCCTTGGAGTCTGACTCATAGGAAGCCAATCAATCCCCAAAAATGAAAGTGGAGGTCATAAATGCAAGAATGTACTCTGAGTGATAAAAAAGAAAGCAAATCCTGTCATGTTCTATGCTACCCTCCCAGAAACCAGGAGAAAAGACAGCCAACCTTTTTACTTAGGTAATTCTAAAACTTCATACAAATTATAAAAGTTTCTCACCTGATTACTATATGAATTTACATCTCAAATTTTATCAGCAATATTGCTTATATTTAACTCATAAAATATAAACAGCTCTCTACTGTACTTGGAACAAAGTATGCTTGATGCTTGCACTTTTTCCTAAACCCCGAAACTATAGAAAATAATTTATTTAAATGTAGTTCATGTCACAATTTATTAAATCAGGCTATTTTTATTATAGTGGATTAACCTTCAGATTCCCATCATGATCACAAATAAATAGGAAGTTATGATTTACATATTTCTGTATTTTAGTATTTTCTATACAACACTAAAATCTTGAATTGGTGCAGCACAAATTATAGCTGTATATATTCATTAATGGGAAACAGACATACAGCAAGAAAATCATTTTTAAAAATATGGCTGCTTTTTCAGACACAGCTAAATTTTCTGGAAAATGTATATGTGCTTCATTGTGCCACAGTTGAATCTAATCTACTCTGTGGTTAGGGGTTGTGAATGTTCAAGGAGAGTCTGACTTTAAGGCTAATTAAAAATGCGGAGCACACTTTATTTCACTTACATAAACAGAATTCCCAGGAGCAAACTTCCCCCAAAACAGATCTGAACAATTCACTTCTATTTCCATTTTCATGCACTATGTCTTTCCTACCCTTCTATTTTATATTAAACTTTTGTTGCTTTGCATTTTGGCTCACCCCTTCTCCCACAGTGATGAGGAACACCTACCAGAAGTAGGCTGATTCCATAGACCTTGTTAAATGCCATGTATAAGAGATCATTATTTTGAACTGAGCTTCTGCTCTAGACTGATAGATGAGAACAAATCAGAATGGAGTCACTCATGCTAGATGCCCTGTAATCAGAGTAAATACAGAAACTAAAAACAAAACATTCACAGCAACCAATCCAAAGGAGTCCAGTCAATATTAGCAGGCATGATATGACAATTCTCACTGCTGTAACCCACATAAAGAAAATAGTAAGTGACCTGATGGTAACCAAATTGCTCTTTGCACTAAGTGGTTTGTTTCATTGTTCCTACTTAAGCTACCTTACAAAATCCAACAGTTCTACCACATGCGGTAGAGAATTTTCCATTTTTTACACTGGCCCTGTCTATTCCATTAATCACTTATAAAAGCTAATTGATATCTAAGTCTAAATATATTAGAACTTCATTCTTTGCTAACGTTAATATATCTTTGTTTTAGGACATTTCTTCTGTGAATTAGAATCGTAGGAATGCTGTCATCTCACCAATCTCATTGCTGCGACCCATAGGTTCAAGATTAGGAAATTATTTCATTTTCTGTTGGCAATAAATGCCTCAGTACAATTATAAGAATGTGAATGAAATAAGCCTGTCAAGGAATTGAAAAATGATATTTATCCTTGTGTATCTTTTCCAGACACATTACTTTTAAGAATCTTGGAACCTGGGTTTTAATTTAAGCATAAATTAATTTCTTTCTATAAATTAATTTCTCACCATGTGACAGTTAACATCTCAACATAGCAAAAAAGTAAAACTCAATGAGGAGTTTGAATTTCTTGAAGTGGCAAAATCCAGTGCTCAGCTCATTGTCTCTCCAAAAATCAAGAATAAAATTGGACAAGATTTTCTAAAACAACAACTATGGGCTCTAAAAGTGTTAACAAAGGTAAGCACAAAATTGTGGAACATTTATTTATAAATAAATATATGTGCACACAGTGTAGTTATAAAGTTCACATGCAATTTAAAATAATGTGCAATTTAAATTTGCACACAAATTTCTGGCTACCCCATATTTAGGTAAGAACAGCTGTGCTCCGTGGCTTTTATGCCTGAAGCTCTGAACGACCCTCACCCTCAATTCCACTGGATAGATTGGTGAGAACAGCAATTTTTCTCACTTCATTGCTGACTGAGAAATCTAGTTACTTTGCCAATGACGATGTTGGGAGGAGAGTTAAAACTTGCTGTCAATGTCACCACAAGTGGTGAACTTGGTAGCAAATGAACAAAATCTCTCTGCTCAGAAAACTTGTTATTTTGGTCTTGGGGTGAGAAATAAATGGAAAGATCATAAACATAAGAGAACATCAGAAGGACAGGATAAACTTTCCACATATTTCTGTCAAAGAGGAAAATTAAACACACATGCAAACGAGACCTGAGAAAACCCAGAGAAAAAAATCAGAGCTGAGGTAGACCAGAACAGTGGCTGAACTTTGAACGTGGTCCTTAAAATATCTTCAAAGGATAAGCAGAGAGTGGAAGTCTTACTGGCCTAAGGTATTTGAGCACATCCTCTTTTCAAATCCTTGGTTAACCATGAAGCCATGCAGAAACTGTGGCAGCTTTGGGAAGCCAACCTTAATACATCAAATAGTTTTAAAATGCTTTAAAGGAAGAAAACTAATAATAAAATCTGAGCAAAATAAGCAGCAGTTGTACATCACTAAGAGACAAATTTTATGGTCTGAATGTAGGCACATTACAAAACGTGAAACAACAACCACTACTGCAAAAATTCTAAGGAATAAAATCAGAATAGACAGTTGCCGCAAGGTATTAAAATACTACTCTATTTTTGACAAGACATTACAGGCATGGAAGAAATAAGAATGGCTCACAGTTGCCTATCCCAATGCTTCACCTGCAACTCATCATAATTAATCTCTGGCAATAAGCATAGTCATTATCAAGGTACTCCACATCAGTGCTTATCCCAAGCTCATTGACCACCAGTAATTAAATCCTTATTGATGTCAGATTGGTGAGCAATATTGCCCCAATCTTATCCTAGGAGAACTCCTAACACAAGTGCTAAGTGGGGTCTCTCATTATTATCAATAGGCAAATCTTAGTATGGGAGGACCTAGGGAGCCCCTAATGTGAGGCAATATTAGTTTTCTTCTGTGTAAATTCCATCAGCACCAGTAGAGCCCCTACAAATGTAAAGTATAGATGATCAAGGCAGAAAGAACAGGGAATGGTGCAAAAGAGGTTCCTGATTCAATTACTATTTCAATAAATAATATTATATTACCAGTGAATGTAAGGAGACACATAATGCAACTGAGTAAAACATGTACACAATTTTATTAACATTTGGTATATACTGAATGTAGTAACTGTATATTTGTTTCAACCAAAATGACCTCTCTGTAGCATCATTACCATCACTTTTTGGCCTTATTCTCTCAAGGCATTGAATTCAAAGCCTTCAATGAGTCAAAAGATAATGTGATATTTATAGACACATAGCAGAATCAACAGGTTTTGATAAGGTAGATTTTTAAGTTACTATCATGAGTACTTTGAAACAGAATATGGCTAAAATTTGGAGGAAGCCAGATGCTTTTTAAAGTGCTTTTAAGTGTTGGAAGAATACTAGTTCCTTATCTCAAACTTGATCAACTTTTGATCTCCCTTGAGCTAGGGGAGTGATGGAATGATGCACAACTTAACAATATGCAAAGAAGATATATAGCTAGAATCGTCAGTGTGATTCTACTTGGAAGACATCTACTCAAAGGAGAATGGCCATATTTTTAAGATAGCTGGCAATTCAGTCTAGAACTCTATGGGGAAAACACCTGAGGATATTGTCCACATGTGGCAGGTTCCATCTAGAAGTAAAAGAGGGCAGCAACTTCCAGCAACATCCCCAAATTACCATAGTAAAGCAAAATATAGTAGACAGAACTTACTAGAGAACCATATTTGTGTTCCTGGGTTCTGTTTTGGACAGTCCCTTCAACTGGGAGTATGAAGCAGTGTGTTATTTTTCTCAATAAGTTTAAATGACATGGGTATGACTGTGAGACAATTCGAATTTAAAAGGGTCTTTGCCATGAAACAAGATCAGAGACAGAAGGACAAAATATCTTATCAATTACCAAGGGGGTCATACACCACTCAGCTGTCCAACTGATGCCCAGAGAGATGAGGTGAGGCCTAATAGAAGTTAGATGTTAGCCTAATGAGAAAACAAAACAAAACACCTTAAATTCACTCTGCTAATCCAAAAGACACAAAGTACAAATGTGAAAAAACTGCATTAAGCTTACTGTCACCAGGCAGAAGAGAAGCCAGAAGTAGAAGTGAAAGCCTTTCATAGAGAAATTAAAAGAAGCCACGATTATTTCAAACTTGGTTCACGTGAATATAAAATTTATATTAGTTATTTTTAGTAAGATGTCAACCTGGACAAAATATGCATATTACCATATAGGATAAACAACTGAAATAAAGGTTTAATTTATTTTCCAAAATTTGTAATGCAAATATATTAGTTTTATTATCAGAAAAAAAAGACTTTGCAAAGAACTTTGAAAATGAATTTACTCTCTCTGAAACGTTAAAATGCCTGAGGTATTAAAAATAGTCATAGACTTTACCAGTTATTTTTGAGCTCCATAAAATATCAAACATTTGAGAGTACAAATAAGTTTAACTTTACACAATTTCAGAGCATAAAAGTCACATAAAATTTACTAAGCAAGACCATGAAAGTCCCCACTGGCATGATGGATTTTTATAATGATATAATCCTTAATGAGTTATACTCAAATTTAACAAAGCTTTAATAAGGAATCTCTTTTGCCTGCATTGTTATTAATTCTCTCATCAGAATTGCCTTGGGCATGTCTGCCATAAAATTGTTCAACATAATATTTCTTTCTGTGTCAATCACATAGTACATGCAAATCTCCCAGCCATGAGAAAGACAAACTTCATTTTTTTAAAAACACATACCCAGCTTTTAGAAAATATTTAGGTTGGAAATTAGGATGTGCTGAAAGACAACTGTGACTCCTATTTAATGGAATCATGTAGTCACATAGTTCTGACCACTGACACATCATCACATTGAACCACACAATCATACATCCTTAATTACATACATATATGTGGGTAATTGACTGACACTTTTATTGCATTCCTGAAATCCTCACATTGTTCTTCTCTGCCCAGCTAACTTCTTGGGTACCCGTCCTACAAACACTTATTTGGCATTTATTATGGGTAAGGTATTCTAGTACCTTTAGTTGCTGTCTGTCGTCATGACAGCCATGAAAAAATAAACTGCTCCTGGAACAAAGGTGGCAGTTGATAAATATTTTTAAATGCATGAACAGAAATGCAATTATAATAAGAGCTATTGGTGTCAGTGAAGAGTTTCTTGGGAAAGTGATGTCTAAATTGAGAACTGAGAGTTGAGTAGGAATTCATAGGTGAAAAGGAGTGTGGTGGGCAGGAAAAAGTGCCAGAGAGAAAGTACGTTTAAAGAGTCAGGAAAATAAATTAACAATAATTATAAGTTCAAGAAATGGACAGAAGACCAGTGAGGACAGAACATAAAAAGGAAGAGAGACAGGGACACTAAGTGTTATCTGAAGATGTGGAAATGCGTCCAATCACACAAAATTCATGGTCTGTGAAATATGTCTATTACTTCAATCTAAAAGCAATAAAAAAAATTCAAGGTATTTAAATAAGAATATTTACTTGACTAAGTTTGATTTTTCAAACAAGTTTTTCTTATCCATGGAAAAAGTGAGATTTATGAGCAAAATCTTACAGATAGTGCTGGAGACCTAGACCAAGGTTGGCAGTGGAAACGGAGTGAGGTAGGCAGAATCGACAGCTGTCTGAGAGAAACAAATACCAGTTATCTGTGACTGAATGTTGGGAGTGAGAAGATGGATGGATCCAAGAGTCTAGGGGCAGAGAAACTATTAATGCAGTTTTGAACATTCTCAGTTTGTGGGAGACAGATATGAACATGGAGAAGAGACAAGTAGAGCTACTGGCTTGAAACTCTGGAAAAAGGGCTTCTGATATAAATTGAACATTGTAAGCTTATTCACAGGGGTAAAGAAGCCTCCTATTATGACAGAATCAAGGGTGGGCAATAAGTGTAGTATATAATATGGAAGAAAAGGGAGAGAGGAATGTTGCCAGTTTTTTAGAATCTGTTTTGCTAATGAAAGGATAAGCAATCTTAGAGATGGTTGGAGATAGTGCAGTTTTATCCAGAGGCAACTGTAGAGTCATTTGTACTCATGGAATCACATAGAAAGATAAAGCTGGGCTAACACTGGAACCTTCAAAATACTTCATTAGTATTGGGAAGCCCTATTGATTTCTTATTCTAAATTCTACATATCACAGTAAAGATTTTTAAATGTTATATTTTAAGCATTAGCAATGAAGAGGTCAAACAAGGAAGCAGTGTGCTAGGTAAATCAGATACCTGGATACTGAAGTTTTATCAAAAGATTGGACTCAGACACAACTTATTCAAGAAATTATCTGAAATCAAATTAGTCCATATTAACATTTATATTCTAAGACTCTGTGAGGGCAGGAGTTTTTTGTTTCTGGGTTTTTTTGTTTGTTTTTTGTATCCCTAGAATCCAGACAAATTCCTGATTCACAGTAAGCACCTACTAAAGAAATTAATCTCAGCTTGTGGTCTCTATATATTCTCAGTGGAACCAGAGTCGGGTAGCAATCGCCATCCATGCGTCTTAAGATACTCATTTTATTTTGCCATCTAAAGTTTTTCCTTTTGAGCTTACATTTAATTTTACCAGTATTACCATTTCCTAAACCTTTAAGGAGAAATTATTTTTCCATGTAATCATTGGGTTCTTTGATTTCTTAGGGCTACAGTTTTTCTCAGTTAATATAAATCATTCCAGAGAGAAAGATAATATACATGGGTAGCAAGGAGCTAGTAAAATTGCAATTTTATGAGGTAGGTGAGGTAGTATCAGGATGAAGGAGAACAGTAAGAAATTCCCAAAGCAAAAGGTGGCTTCTTTCCTCAATCCTGTGTGGAAGAAGAGAACACTCAATGTAACATGGTAAGGCAAAGCTTTCATCCAATTGTGCACAGACATCCCAATCACAGAAAGTCACCACTGGCAGACAGAATGTACCCAAAGAATGGGTTTGTCTGTGGAAAGCATTAGAGATTAGTCCCTTGGGAATATCAAAAAGGCCCAAAGGCCAAATGATCTCAACAGGAGGAAACCAGAGAAGCCGAAGAGAATGGCTATGGGAAGCTCCCAGAGAAGGCAGTGGCCGGAGAAAAAGTTTAAAAGGTGAGCCCTAGCCTGAACACACCTGTGTTGAATGTGACTTTCCTACCATATTATGACATTAGTAAGTCACTTAATTTCTCTAAACCTCAGTGTTTACTTTTGTAAAACAGTGCTGACAACATGACGTATTTTTATGGAACACAAATAAGACAATGCTTAAAAAACACCAAGACATAGTAAGCACTCAAAAACATGAGCTGCAATTAGCATCATTAATATTATCACTGTCACTTATGTTAATACAAAGGCAAAAGACAGCATTCTGTTTTCCACATCTTATTTCAGCCACTGGGGTTAGAGTTATGGAAAAATAATTTCAAATTTCATTAGCTGATATGGGGAGAAGTCATGAAAGTCTGCTGAATTGTGTTCCCATGGAATTTTTGCCTAATAAATCCTTTGATGAAGCTAGTATGATCACCAGGGGCTACGAAGATGTCAGTATTGCCAAAGGAACTGCATTAACTTCCTACTCCCTGAATGCCCTTGTTATATGCAAAATGTGAGTGCACAAGGTCAAAGCAGCCTCATTACTTTAGTGACAACTTGAAACAATGTGCAGTGGTTTTTTTTGCTGTTGTTGTTTGGTTTGGTTTGGTTTGGTTTGGTTTTCCTGCTGTAAAGGCACTTATAAATAACCATGTTTAATTTGGGGGTTATTTTACTTGCTTGTATTTATTCATTAGAAAACACTGTTTCATCCTGTTGTTTATGGCTACTTTTTCAAATTTTTGAAGTATTCTGAATTCTTATATGACACTGTCATCCACGGTGACACCTGACTTGATGTAATCAACACATTGTAAGCATGTGATTTTAATGAAATCTTGGTATCCTGAAAAAGAAAGTGAGAAAACTCAAAAAGGTTTCTAAAAATCAGGAGATGTACGACCCTAAAGTAGAATCCTGCAATACTGTCTTTAAAAAATCAGTTTCTCATACACTAGTAAAACATTAAGCACTTGCGGCATTGTGAAATATCTACTTTCGTGAAATATCTGGTTTTGTCCAAACAAAATAGAGTCTATAATCAAGCAAACATTGGACTCAATTAGGAATATTTAAATGATTGGTTTACAGATTTCTCAGCATTTAAAAGTGCAACATATTTTTAAGTTCAATGTATTATTTCCCCAGAAATAATCATGTATATATTTCATACTTTATACATGAATATATATTTTTGCTGTAACTCTTGCCACCCTTAAGAAAACACAGACTCCTGTGTTACATCTGTGTAGGCAGGTCACTGCCATAAGAGGCAAACAGCCCAAATCAGGTGGTAATTTATTACATCTGTACAGGCAGACCACTGCCCCAAAGGGCAAACAGCCCTTAAGTGCAGTACAGGCTAATTTTTATACCTCTTTTGTGCTGATATGACAAAGCAAGCATGTACAAAAGTGGAACGTGGCCAGTTACAGGGTGGAGTTATAGTCAGGTAGTTGGCTCAGGGGCCTACTGTGTGGGCTCAGGGCGGTTGCTGCATGGCAGTTGGCACAGGCTCAGCTTGGAAGGCTCAGTAGCTTGGAAAACTCAGTAACCTGGGAAACTCTGCTTGAGTGAGCTTTCACCATTGTTTTAGGGAACTCAGACAACTTCTTCATTCTGGTCTGAAACCTGTTTGCAGAATAAACCTAAAGGAGGGCATGCTGGAGACCAAGGCCGAGATAAACTGAGACAGACTTGGGTCTTTTAGGGGGCTGTTGGCCTAGAACATTCCCCACTGGTCTTTTTGGAAATCAAATCCTTGATTCATTTGCATTACTGGAGAGGGGCTGATAGTGGGTATGTAATACCATTAATTTTCCCATACCCAGCTGGACAGGGAATCTCCATTTTTCAGGCTCAAGTGAACTCAGACATCAGACTCTTATTTCCAGGTACAAACTCTCTGAGTCTTAGCAAGGTTATGAACAAAGTAGTTTCAAACATTTTGGATGGCTTTACCTTGATTAAGGAGCATATATTCTAATCTCCTTTTTAGACAAAAACTGTAGCAAAGACTTAATAACCTCATCCAAGGTGAAGATCTGCACCCTTCAGTTTGTAAAGGTATTTTTCCATCTATCAAGTCCTGGCCAGAATATCTCTCAGGGTCAATTATTTACCCTAAAAAAGGAAGCTTTTGATTGGGCCTTCTCCCCCTTTCCAGAGGCTGTTCACCTTAGATATGGATACAGCCTCATCTAGTAAGAGATTTTCACTCTCTTCCCCAGATTTTTAAGGGCTATCCAGAGCTCACCAGACTGCCTGAACCGTAACACTTTCTAAGGCACGGCCTCTCTGCTAATAGCTCTGGCACTTTTCACTCCCTCTACATGTTTCTTAGTCCAACAAAATGCCATTTTATCACTGATCTGTGGCCCACAGGCTCGATTCTCAAATTCTTGAGACCAAACACTCACTGAAGAAATTCTAGTAACAAAACTACAACATCCTTTCTAACGTCTTTTCACTTTCCCCAAGTCCCACATGGCCCTATGGCTACTACTAAAGGCAGACAGACAATTAAAGGAGGTGGAAAACCAAGAACTTCCAGTGCTCTCAGAATAGCCAGGGGACAAAGCTGGAGCAGGGAAGAAGGACACACTCACACATTTGTTTCACCCCATGAATGGGGGGGGCACGAAACTTTACTGATTATTATTTGTTTCAGTTATTTTCTAAGCATTCACATGCATACAGTTTCAACCTATTTCTTAACCAGGGCAGTTTCAAGTTCTCACTCGAGTTGCTACTTAGTCATAGGAGGTAAACCAACACTTCCCTAGACCCTGTGAAATGAGGTCCAACTCCACTCTCAGAGTTCAGACTCAGCTACACTGTACTCATACACTCTCACACACTTTTTAACAGACCTGATGAAGATTTAATGTCTAAGGAGTTGGTCAGGCTCCTTCTTCCACTAAAACTGTAGTGGGATCCCAAGATTGATCATACCTTTACTTAATTTGGGGTCTCAATAGCAGCTTATTTCTGTAGGTGCCAATATTTTAGCACTGAGGCCTAAGGGACTGTGACTCTTCTTGGGTTTTCTACTCAGGCCTTAATAGTACCATGGTGTTGCGCTAATATACCTATGAGTTTTTACTTTTCCCTGTGTCATTTCTCTCTTTTCCCAAAGTTCAAAAGTCCAATTAAAAGACAAGTCCCTCTAGGAGTTTCCTCAGGCTTCAGCTGTGCATTGACCAGCCAGCTCCCATGATGTTGCCGGAAAAGGGCATGTTGACTGTTTTAAAAGTTACCTTTTACTTCTTAAGGGGCAGTGAAGTTCTATTCAGCCAGCTGTGATGACTTCAGGTGAGGATTCCTTTCACCTTAATTGCTATACGTGTGGTCAGGATGATGCTGATTCTAGACCTAGACTTGGTTTCCTTGATCTTTCAGAGAGAAAGGATGTACAGATAAAAAAGACTAAACAGAACACAGTTAAATACCCCCTGGAGATTTTTCCTTGCTACTCTTTCTAGGGTTTTTGTTTATTCAGTTCAGTATTATCCAGACTTTTTTAGGAGTTCTTGTTAAATTGCAGTGGATTGACAGAGGCCTTCCCTATCAATATCAATGGCAAGGCCTGCTTTCAATCAAGCTTTGCTTTCTGGCAGAGTTTATTAACCTTTGCTTTCTTGGTTCTGTTTATGTACTTTACTTTATCTAATCTTTGAGGCCTTATAAGTTACGTATAGTTTTCAGGTGTGATCAAACTTAAATTAAAGCAGCAACTCAAACCATGGGATGATTTCCCCATGTAGTTAACAGGTGATTTTTGCTGAGTCTTAAGGTTCCAGAGTATATATAACTACTGTACATAAATCTATACTCTTTGACCAGTATCTTAGTTCTATTTAACAGATTAGTTTAATAAAACAGTTATGTTTCATTTCATGAGTTGACATTACAGACAAGGCTGAGATTTAATATAAGTAAGTCACAGCTTCTTTTTTTCTTTGAACTATTTTTCTCTGTCTAATTTTTCTCTTTATTAGAGGCAAAGTATAGCAGAACTAACTTAGTTGCTAAAATAAGCTATATTTTTGGTATACTGGGTCTGATTATTTGCATACAGTTCAGTAAGAATCATTAATTATTAGCCATCTAGGCTCTTTCTTTAAACCTAGAAACCAAGGAACCTTTTATAAGGAATCTCAGGCTGGAATTTTTGGAAAGCCTTTCATGAGCCCAGGTTTCAATTGTGCCATTAGATACCTGTTGGCATTGGGTAAATTCCTCTTCTCTTGAGGTCTTCAAGCATATTTTGATTCCTAGACCCATCAGTAAGCAACCATCATTACTTACCATAATAGATCAGGAAATGTTACTAATGGGAATCTAGCCACTTTTCCAAAAGGTTGTTTTCTCATTGGCCTTATAAAACCAACCTTAATTCCTTAATGCATTCTGGATACTTCTGGAAATGCTATTTCAGTCAAAGCCTCGTAAAATAACCAGTGTCTTCATCATGTTCTATAGAACAAAACAGATTCTTATTGAACTTATGCAAATAACTGTATTGTCAGAAATTAAGAATACTTACAAATGGCTTTTAAATTCTAGAGAAATTAAAGAAAGAGAAAACATATGTGTGTCAAATTCTCTCTTGAAAAGTTATAACTAGCTCAAAAGACAGAAAATGGTTTTCTTGACTGCTGGAAAACAGGACACAAAAAGAACCAACAATATTTCAAACAAAAGCTAGAACAAATCAACTTAGTTTCACATATCTGATTTCTGTTCTGTTTGAAGTGAAGTTAGCAATACTCACAGACATGCTTTATTTTTCCAGCGAAAGTTTTAAAAGTTTGTTGTTAGTTTATAGGTACTCAATTTCCAAAGACATTAGGAATTCAGTTTCTCTTAATACTTCCTTTTTCTTTTTCTTTTTAGATGGATTACTGATAATATACATTAAGACAGACCAATATTTTATACTTTAACGCAGACTAATGTTTTGTAATATTGGAACATACATATAACCATAATTCATACAAAATTAATTACCATTTCATGTTTAACAATGTGTCCTATACATTTTTACCAAATCAAATAGTACAGGTGACAAGTTTCAAATTTAGGGTTTAGATTTTGGAAGTTTTGTCAAATACCAAAGGCTTAAAACATTTGTCTAAACAAGATTACAAGTTAGAAGTTTTAAAGGAAATACATAATTAACTGGATTACATGTAAATTTCTTCATAAGTTTTATTTAACTTGCACAGATATTTCACAAATATTTAGATCCTTTTAAACTTTTTTCACAGAGGACTATCGTGGGACTTTCCTGTCACTCTGCTGGGGATTCTCCTTCCTGTGTAATTATGGGAGGGCTCTTAGGGAATGGCATCAGTCAGGGTACTGGGGAGCACTCTCATCAGAGAACTAGAATGTTGCAGGAAAACAGTGAATTAAAACAGACACATATTACACTTGATCTTAGCCAAAATTTATACTAACAATATAGAGGAAGAAACCTCTAATTGCTGACAAGAATTAGAACTCAGGTGTCTCATAGAATAGAGAATGCTATATAGAACTTATAGAATTCTGAGTTCTAGGGAATTTTTAAACTCTTTTACAGTTGCCTTTTTTTTTCTTCTCAGTTTAACATAAGACTGTTTTGGGCCAAGATTAATCTTTTAGCAAATACTGAACAAATGACGTAAAATGACACAGCAGACACGGGCCTGACATGAACAATGTGCACTTTCATATTCTCAAAACCAGACCAGAACACTTTTTCATATGGTTTTTAATAGGTCTGTGGGTGATCTAATACCCTGGGGGTCCCCTAAAAGTTTCTGACAGGCCAATCGCCCGGCAACCTGAGGTTCTTGTTTAAAGTTCCTGTTTTTTGCCTTCCCTTGGAGGCTCTACACAAATTACAAAAATTGAATTTACAAACAGTTACATATTTTTCTAAATGATTTACAACAAATAAGGACAACAAAAATATTATGAATAATTATATTCTGAAGACACTAGCAAAAATTAGATGTTAAAGTGGCTCACCTCCAGAGGTGGACTAATAGGTGAATTTAGGAGTGATTGTCTACTGAGGGCTCCAGGTTCTTTGGAGAACCTGTGATGTTTCCAGGGGGTGCCTCCTTTCAGAGTGGCCACAGCCTGCCCCCATCCTGGAGGCTGCCTGAGGATCGGCAGAATACGTGCCAACCAGAGTAATGTCAAACAGCTGTTGTTTTAAAAAGTAAAAAGGACTGTTTATATTTTCTTTAGTTCTAAATGAGTAATTGACTTTGGGTCTTTTGCTGAATGCCAGCACCTTATCTCAAGACTATTTGTAACATAGCAACCATAGTTAAGGGAGGAACAGTTTTACTAAACTTTGTAGTAACTCTTTAATTGCTGGAAAGAGAGGGTTTTAAATGTAGGGAGTTTATAAAACAAATTGTACAGTGACACATTGACAGACAACGAGAAAACAGAGATGTTTGACCAATCTTTGAAAGGAATTTTGACAAACTATTGGAAACAGCAAACAGAAATTTGACAAACAACTCATACACACCAGTTAAACAAACCGAAGACCCACTCTTTGTGAGTCCTAAAAGGAAAAACCTAAAACACACCAGAGACTACTAGACAAAATCAAACCAAAACAGACTAGAGACTCACTCCTCTATGAGTTTAAAGAGGAAAACTTGACAAACCAGAGCCAAAGGGACGGAGAAGCATTTAAAGAAGAGAAACCAACAGACTTACACTCTGTGAGTCTAGACAGTTGGGGCACGAGAGAGGCTGACAGGTTTCACACAATCTCACTGACATGGAAGAGACCAGTAGGCTCACACTTTGTGAGTCCAAAGGAGAGAAAAAACAGACAAAATGAAGACCCACTCTCTGTGAGTCCTAAAAAGAAAAACCAGACCAGAAACAGATTAGAGACTCACTCACCCCTATAAGTCAGAGATAGACAAAACCAAACCAAGGACAGACTAAAGACTCACACACCCAAGACAGACAAACGAAACAAAAGACAGTCCAAAGACTCACACACCCCGTGAGTCCAGACAAGACAAACCAACCAGATCACCTGCCCCTGCAAGGCCAGACCAAATGACCCACAAACCCCATGAGTCCAGACCAATTACCCACTACAGCGTCCTGTGCAGGCCTGGGAGGAGAAGTTAATGTCATGTCTGACCTTCCCTCATTCTCCAAAACACTAGAGAAACTGCAGTCCTCAGACGGAAATATAGAACTGGCAAAAGACTTAACGGGGCTGATGGTTCCTCCCCCAAATCTCTAGAGAACAGACAGACGTTACAAACTCACTGGGTGTCACTGATTAATCACCAATCTGGAAGTTTTGAGGCTCCACGTGTCTGAGGGCTCTGGGGCAGAGGAATGTCTCTCTGAGGCCTTCCCCTGAAGTCATTGGCTGGTGGTGGGTGTAGATGGGGGCCCTGGGGCGGGGGGGGGCGGCAAAATCTTGCTGGGATGGCAAAATCTTGCTGAGACCTCCAAATGTTGTAACTCTCACCACCCATAAGAAAACACAGACCCCACTTTAGGCTCAAATCACATGGTGATGATTTATTTATACCTGTGCAGGTGGTTTGCTGTCATAAAGGGCAAACAGCCCAAATCAGGCAGTGATTTATTACATCTGTACAGGTGGACCACTGCCCCAAAGGGCAAACAGCCCCTTAGTGCAATACAAGCTGATTTTTATACCCCTTTTGTGTTGATGTGGCTAAGCAAGCATGTACAAAAATGAAATGTGGCCAGTTACAGTGTGGAGTTATAGTCAGGTAGTTGGCTCAGGGGGCTACTGTGTGGCTGCTCAGGGTGGTTGTTGCATGGCAGTTGGCACAGGGTCAGCTTGGAAGGCTCAGTAGCTTGGGAAACTCAGTAACCTGGGAAACTCTGTGTGAGTGAGCTTTCACCATTGATTTAGGGAACTCAGGGAACTTTCTTGTTCTGGTCTGGAACCTGTTCACAGAATTAAGCAAAGGGGGGCATGCTGGAGACCAAGGCCAAGACAGGCTGAGACAGACTTGGGTCTTTTGAGGTCTGTTGGCCTCTAAAAATTTTAATTCAACATTTAAAAAATATACATATATATTTATTTTTTATTTCTAAATTGTATTTATTGGTATGAATTTAAGTAATAAAATTGCAGTTTTGTTACATAAATATATTGTCCAGAGGTGAAGTCTTGGCTTTTAATGTAAGCTACACTCTAATTCTAGCATCTAAGTATCACCAAAGGTAAAATGTTTATTTCCTTCATATTCTCCTTCTGTTGCTCTTCGGATTAATTTCATCAGAAAGAGGCAGAAAAAGATAAGATTAACTTTATCAGAAAGAGGCACAAAAAAAAATAATGGGAGAACACATCAACTTTGGACTCCTGTCTTCATATAGTGGCTTTGGCACTTAAAGATGCAACAAGTTATGACAAAAGGCTTTATTTCATTCTTTTTGTTATTTCTTTTCTTTCAACTTCAAAAAGTAATGTGTGGGCTCGGCACCTGTGGCGCAATGGGCTAAGGCGCCAACCACGTACACCTGAGCTGCAGGTTTGAATTCAGCCTGGGTACACCAAACAACAATGATGGCTGCAACCAAAAAATGGCCGGACGTTGTGGCAGGTGCCTGTAGTCCCAGCTACTTGGGAGGCAGAGGCAGAAGACTCGCTTGAGCCCAGGAATTGGAGGTTGCTGTGAGCTGTGATGCCACCACACTGTACCCAGGGTGACAGCTTGAGGCTCTGTCTAAAAAAAAAAAGTAATGTTAAAGTAAAGTTTGTTAAAAGTTTTGAGAAGTTGCACTTGTAAAACTAATATTTTGAGCTTCACCTATAGATATTTAACATCCGTCACCTTATCAATTGAAATACTGTATGTCCCACTGTATATAGATGATTTGCAAATAGCGCACACTGAGGTGCTGCCACATCAACGTTTCTCCAATTATGTGCGATAGAAAACTTACAATCCATGTTATATGAAGTGATGTCTCACAAAGGTTTCTGTTATCAAATAAGTTTATGGAGTGCTGCACTTAAAATGTATAAGCAATTTTGTTTCTTCAAGATTGAGCTGAGCCTTTAATATGCAAACACCCAATTTACTATTCAGGTTATTTTTTCCCAAAGTAATTTGGAAGTGTGATCCTTATTGCATGAAACTCATTGTAATTATCTAGTTAGTAATGACCCTGGAAGACAAGTTTTAAAAACAATGGTCTAGAATAAAGCAGAAATTGTGAATACAGGTATTTGTATCCCAACCTAGTCTATTTTTCTGGCATTCTGATTTTTGGAAATTATACATAAAGGCTTAAAGTTTCAAATTAGTTATCTCTGAAGGAATGCTAATAAGGGATAGCTTAAAAGACTGCTTTGAAGGTTAAATTTGTTAATATACTCAAAAGTGGAATGTAAAATATTAATCTTTCTCCTATACAGTTTATAAAACTGAAATTGAAAAAAATTTAAAGATAAACATTTGACAAATTTGATAAATAAGTCAGTTTTATACTTTTTTCCCCTCTTTCCAGTTAACTTCATCTGTCCCATAAAGAAAGGGTAAGATAATTTGTATGACAACATGAATTTCTAAAAGTGAAATCATCCTTGTTTTAGGATGATGAACAGTTTAACTGTGTTCAACTTATTAAAACATCATTTTTGTGCAAGACTTTTGGTAGACAACTAGACAAGTAAGAAAAAAAAATCAGGAATAGAAACAGGTGGAGGCCGGCCTGGGGCACAGTGCAGGAGTCGGCTGCTCTGGCGGCGAGAACGTAGGGAGGCGGTGGCTGCTGCGGAGGCACAGGTGTAATGGATAGGTAACAGAGAAGACCTTGTCAGGGCATCGGAATGACCGAGGGCTTCCTGCCCCCACCAGCAGCCCCAGTGAACACCGCAGGGTGGAGCATAGCAGCGGGCTCACCCAGACCCCCAGCTCTGAAGAGTTCAGCCCTACTAAGTTTCCTGGATTGCACCGTACTGGTGAACCTTCTCCTCCCCATGACATCCTCCACGAGCCTCCTCATGTAGTGTCTGATGATGAGAAAGACCATGGCAAGAAAAAAGGAAAATTTAAGAAAAAGGAAAAAAGGATTGAAGGCTATGCTACCTTTCAGGAAGATAGCTCTGGAGATGAAGATGCAAGTCCTTCTAAAATGAAGAGGTCCAAGGGAATCCATGTTTTCAAGAAGCCCAGCTTTTCTAAAAAGAAGGAGAAAGATTTTAAAATAAAAGAGAAACCCAAAGATGAAAAGCATAAAGAAGAAAAGCACAAAGAAGAAAA